>KZ539185.1:0-23862 GCA_000934665.2 Catajapyx aquilonaris | reverse complement strand
CCGAAACTTTCCGTCCACCCTGTATATCCAATGTTGCTCAATATTATGCCAGTATTTAGCCAATATTGCCCCAAGATATATTGCTACATTCTGTCAAGGCTATACCAATTTAAAAATCCTGTTGATTTCAAGTTAATAAGTGTTCTTGACGATGTGGGCTTACTGTGACTTGTGGACTTATGCAAGGAACAAAGCAGGGAGAGAGGGGTCCACCAGAATTTTTTCTTACATCCAGGAAAGTTTGGAGAGAGGTGGAAGCATTATAATTATTGGTATTTTAAAAAGACAGGCCGATGCTTTACTAAACGGTAGGGGATGATTGGAAGTACATGCCCACCACATATGCATGGCGTTGCTGCAATGTTGGATGCAGAGTGTGATCTGATGCCAGGAGGTTATAATAAGCAGTAAATTTCATTTGGGGCTGAATATAATGTAGGGCTGCATGTTTAATTTATTTGCTGGGGGTTGGATATTTGCTGCACGTAAAATATCACCAATGAAATGCTGCATTGCCTTGTACTGGAGGTCATTATTCGCAAAATATGATGAGTCATAATATCTCGGCGCTTCTGCAATGGTCAAGGGGACGACATTCATTTATAGAAATGCTCAGCAGGAGCATGGCCCAATATAGCCACAAGTTCCATCATAATATATATATATATAGCCACAGTTGCTTTGGCTCCTTCCTAATAAACCTAAACCTGAAGTGTGTAGTACCTGCAATCTCAGGAAGTTTCATAATGCTCATTTCATTTCAGTTTAGTTTATTTTCATATTTATTTTCCACACCTACATACGTGATAAACCTACATAGGCTCTTTCGGGAGAACTCAGACCCACACAATATACCCCAATGCACAACAACAAAGAAAGTCAACAGGTAACCCTCAGTATGAAACCTCATTTAGCCATGCTTAACACTCTCTCATGACCTGCCTCTGATCGAAACATTGTTTCTCCCATGCTTGCCAATAATCCCCAAGCTGGCCTCACCCTGCCAGTGATTAACTTGCGTTGACCGTCTGTTCAGGCGAAGAAGCAACTCAGCAAGAAGTTGACCAGCCGCTTATGTACACCCACCGAAACCAGAGGTAACTTAACCGCCTCAATATCCACACAGCAAATCAAGAGAAAACACCAGTCCGCCTCTGCCCAGGAGACCCAGAAGCGCCTACTGATCACCTCTCGACGTTCTGCCATGGACAACACCCAGCCCGAGAGTCCTCCTAAAGCTGACCACCAGGTGGGGACTCCCCATCATGGCCACGAGGGGCCCAATGTGGACACTGCCCCAGAGGACATTACTCCAAATTCTGGGACACTGACCGTAACTGAGAAAAATATGCAGGTGACAATGCAGGATTATTTCATATCTTCTTGCATGTCCGCAGGCCCACAAATGGACCCAACATGTCCCTAGCCTAAGAGTTGGAATGTGTTACAAATATGATCACTTTCATGTCACAGCATAAGTGCATTACTTGAAATGAATGGGGTCTTACTTTGAGATACACAGGAGCTGATTCCGCAGAAGAATGTAGTTATTGCATTGAATGTGAGCCCCCCAAAAATATTTATTTGTGTTTGATATGAGCAGGAACAAACTTTTATTTATGAATAATAGCCATACATAGTATCTTACGATTCTTACCATTAAAAAGCAGAGCATTTGTATGTCCAGGGTTACCTCAATCCACTTTCGGACTACAGAGATAATTATGCAGAGAGTTGCCTGTATGACCGGGGCTACCTAAACCCACTTTCGGACTACAAAGAATCTGATATAATAATGCACAGAGATTGTCTGTATATCCGGGGCTACCTAAACCCACGTTTGGACTACAGAGAATGCTGAAACTTGGCAAGAGTGTAACTTCATGTAACTGATGCGGGGAGAAATGTGAGAAGTTATCAAATACCATTTCACTATCATTTCACAATTTCCTCACATATGTATACAGTATGAGGCAGAAGTCTTTGCATACAATTTTTTCAACCAGTCCATTGCATATTTATGCATCAATGAGTGCCCAATGATGCAAGGGTTGATCAAATGAATATGTTGAACAGTGAGATAAAATATTATGTGCTGCTTTGGATGAAATTAGGCAGGCAAAATTTTGTGGACATACTCATAAGGTCATGAATATTTTTCCTTACTGGTGATGTCGGGTTCAGGGTAATTAAGTTGACATGTAGTGTTGGTAGTAGTTCAACTCATGATCAAAATGCAGGTGACAGGTGTGCCCAAGAATGTAGCCCTAGAAGAAGGGGCAGCCATGGACCATGTTTCGACTGGTCCCCTCATTGCTGGCCACGACCAGCCCAGTGTGGTCACTGCCCCACAGGACGTCTCTGTGGCTGCGAAGGACGTGACATCGACCCTCCAAGACGACAACAAGGTGACAATGCATGTGTGTGTTTCCTCTTGCATGCCCACAGGCCCACAAATGGATCCAAAAATGTCCCTAGCCTGCCAATAATTAACAGCTCCATTAGATTGCAAACATGTTGACAGTCATGTCACAGCATAAAGTAAGCCAATGAATAGGAATGAATACCCCGTGATAGGCCTCTTGGGCCTCTTAGGGGATCATCTTTTCGTGAACCGTCTTTAATCATTGCCTGCGAGTGATGGATTTTGATTGCGGGAGGAAACGGGATTTTGTTCGTGATAGGATCATGGTACAGCTGGAAAAAAACAACAACATGATTGTATATAAATTCAACAATAATATTGAGGGATCTGAGATCAAAAACAGCAAAAAACTTCCAAAAACTGGTGGTAAAATGAGCTAAAATCGCTGATTACTCAACTTTCACTGGTACATCATGAAACTTTTTATTTCCGTAAGTTGCCGTAGTTCAGCTACATACACGAATGTACAATGGCATTAAAGCCGCGTTTACAAAGAAAGTCATAATTTATAAGCTATGTACATCACTGCAACATTGCTGATAAATCGCTCCCATGTAAATGCGGCTTAAAATAGCCTACATAATTGCTGCACCCCCCCCCTCCCCCCGCCCCCCCAAAAAAGTGCGTTTTTTATCTAGGACCCTTCAATTGATGAAAATTGGTGTCAGTAATGTCTCTTTGTGGCAACTACGTTATGGAGGACAAAGTTGTCTCCAAACTTTGCATGCAGAAGTGGACTAACAGTTGCATTGTCAAATTTGGCCAGTCATTGTTTTGCCTAGTGGAACTATGTGATGAAATGCATTGGAATGTTTTTTCCCCACTTTAGCTTTCTAGATGCAAGATTGGATTTCTGGGCATTGCAACGCCCAGAAATCCAATCTTGTGTCTAGAAAGCTAAAGTCACACCAACGCGTTGGTGTGATTGTCGCTGACATCGGTAAACGCATTCTCATGAAGGGTCTGGCATTCCTTCGGGTTGGAGCTCCAGGTGGTCGATTGGAGCTCCAATTCGAAGGAATGCCAGGCAACTTCGGAGGTCGTGCAGGCAGCGGACATCACCATCAGCTGCCTTGAAAACCCTGATTCTGCTAAGGAAGTAATGTTTGGGGTTGGTGGTGTGTTAAAGATGCTCTTTAACACACCACCAACCCCAAAAGGAAAGGGATACGTTGGAATGGCCTGCACCAATGACCCCAAAGTGAGTTGTTTGATAGCAGAGGCCATTATGTCCAAGGGAGGGAGGTACCTGGAGGTACATATCCATGGGACCTGTGCAGAAGCCAAGGAGGGGATGATGGACATCCTGGCTGGGGGGGACATGTCCTTGTTTCAAGACTGCCCATTGTTGTGCAAAAAGGGCGCATCCACATGCTGCGAGTGGTGAAATTAATATCGTGAGTATCATCAGTTCAGAAAGAATTGTCCCAGTCATCCTGATGTGTGTGCTGCCCGCTCGACACACACCATGTAACTTACATGGTGTGTGTCGAGCGGCCAGCCCACACGTCAGGATGACTGGGACAATTCTTTCTGAACTGATGATACATGAACATCTGGTAATTACTTCAGTAGAAGGACAACATCACAAGACAAGCAGTCTTGGAAATTATAAATACTGAAATGTCAGTTTTCCTGTCATTTGGTCATTTTTGGGGTCATTTTTCTCAATATACAGCTAGGGCAATTTTCAATCTGTGTGTGTTCAAAAAAAGCGTCTTTTCAAGATTGACCTAACGATTTAATAATGGTTTGGTACCAGACTATTTTCTGTACTAGACGCTGGTTCATGTATGTATACTTTGTCTTCACACTGTTGCTTGTATTCATCTGCCAACCTTGTACACCTCACCACTCCCATCATGCATTGGGCGGTCGTGTGTATTTCAGCGACAACCTCCGACCATTCAAGGCTCTTTGAGCTTTCCCTTCGGGGAGGTCACTAACCATCCCTTCCCTTTCCTTCCTCACACTACCTCTTTACCTACTTTGGCGACTAAAATAAATGGTGGAAATTAAGAGGACCCACAGTTGTATTTATCTCGCGGGCCAAATCCCGTCACAGGTTCAGCCCCCCTGAGTGGTTCATCCGCAGCAAATTTTTAAATTCAGTGCCAAGATGACCAAATGACGGCAGGAAAACCGACATTTCAGTATTTATTATTTCCAAGACTGCTTCTCTTGTGATGTTGTCCTTCTACTGAAGTAATTACCAGATGTCACGATATTACATGGGTCGTCTGATAATTATTGGCAACACTGCTGTAATTTTCGTACCAGTATGGGTACACACATCAACATTTCACATTACCTACATCTGCTAGGTGTAGTCCTCAGCTATTTTTATCACATTTTTCCATAGTCATAGAAAGCTTTGAACGCCCTCAGCAGCGTTTTTTGTGGAGGTGCCACACAGAGACAGCCCTATGATATGCTTCCCTCTTACAGAAACGAAAGTAATGTAAGGGTTCCTTAATTTTTGTAGTTGATCTCTTGTGCCAACAGCTCCCATTCCCAATTCCTTTCCAATGCTTTCCAATTTCCATAGCCAATTCGATGCAGGTCCATCGCCGGTCCATATCCAACAAAGTTGTTCCAGCTTCGCAATGGGTCGGGTTTGTTGCGGTATGGGAGGGGGCCTTCTTGAAATGCTTGTATGAACCTTGCAATGGAAGGATACGGGAGGCAGAGTCGCAACACACCTGCACATGACCTTGATGATGCTGTCTGGAAGATTTTCCACATGAAACAGGAACGAACAGGAATCTTGTTGAAGCAGAGCTGTCTTTAGGGTGATCACGTGGAGGGGGTACACTTTGAACAGGCATTGCTCCGCACCTACTGCTGCGAGTGCTTCGCAAATGTTACCATAGGGTTCCCCAGGGACGACTCTAAAAGTACTTATCCACATTCGGTCCTGGCAGCCTGGGGTGCCGCGTGGTAACAGGGTTGCTAATAATTATCAGACGACCCACGTAATTTCACACTTGTAGCATGCAGCTAACAATGGCATTGGACGGCCTGAAATGTGCCCTTTTTGCACAATAATGCGATTTTTTAGCATTTTCATTTTAGGCTATAGGTTAAAGAAGGGTTCACCTTGTGGCAAACCAGTAACAATTTATTCTGATGGTCTCCAACTCTTGTGATGCTACCATTTCTAATTTGGCATAGATGTGTTTAAGAAGCGAGGTCATTCTATAACTGACTGCCTTAGTCTGTTGAAAAGTCTGTTGTGTGTAAGTGAATCAAATGCCTTAGATAAGTCTATAAAAATAGTGCATATAGTTTTCCCTTGGGCTTAGCCAAATATTTCTGAATGAGAATATGAAATGTGAAAAGGTGATCCATACAGCCTCTATTTTTACGAAATGCTGCTTGCCAGTCTGAGAGAATATTGTGCTCATCAGAGCATTCGCATTCCTGCAATCTGTTCGTTAAAATTGATGTGAATAGTTTAAACGTGTTATACAAGATTGCTATCGGCCAATAATTTTCCGGCAGGGATCTGTCTCCATTTTAAAATATGGGGGTTATCCTCACCTGACTCTAATTTTTCGGAATTTGTTGTGAATTTAGACTGTGTTTAACCCTTAACTAGTGACCTGGAAAATCCTAACACTCACGGTGACCTAGGGTGTTTAAAGACCCCAGGGGATTTTTTAAATATAAATTGCATTTAATGATATTTGCTTTTTAATTTTTTTACACAACACCTGCAACTGTTTTCTACATACATACATACATCACGGCATAATCCCATAACTGGGGTAGCCAGCGACGACTAGTTTCTACAACTGTTTTCTACAATTTGGTTTAATTTTCAACTCTCTAGCTGCCGTAGAACGGAATTTAAAAAATCATATACCTAACTACAATTAAACATGTTATAACAAAAAATTGCACCTGGGGTGTTGAAAGACCCCAGGTCACCAGTTAAGTGTTAAAGATTACAAATAAAGTTTCCAAAATACTTGAAGCACATTCTTTAATTAGCTTATTGGATATTAAATCAGCACCTGGTGCTGTTTTTGGTTTGAGCTTCTTGATAGAAAGCTCCAACAGTGTTAAGGGTTTATCGAGTTCTGGGTCCAATGGCGTTAATTCAATTCCTGGGTTTACTATTACCAGTTCGCAATTGGCGACTAGTGACGTGATCTGGGATGATTTTTTATTTTTATTTATTTCTTTTACCCCATTGGGAGAATAGGCACTCCATTAGGGGGGTGGAATACCACCATTGGATGGGGCCAAGGATAGGGAAGGAAGGAAGCGGCTGTGGCCTATTTTATGGAAGTGATCCCGGAATTATCCCCAGAAAACCACGATCAGGATCGCCGGCCCTGGAATCGAACTCAGGACTTCCCGATTAGCAGTCGGACTCCTTAACCACCACACCAACCGGGAAAATTCCAAAAACTGTCACCATTTGTCTTCTTCTACCTCTGGCCTTGGTTTAAGTTTCTTTGTGTTTTTCACTGCTGCCCAAAGTTCGGCGGGGGATGAAGGTTTAAGTAATCTCTGTCTCAGAGTTGGGGCGAAATGTTTTCTTTTTTGCCACGATCATGTTCTTATAGCCCTTTCTTTGAGTTATGTAGGCTTCTCTGTCTTCCGGGGACTCAGACTTACTCCAGATTTTCAATAACCCCTTTATGTGTTCCTTCGCTTGTGCCGTTTCGACATCGAATCAACGTGCAAAATTCAACCTCAAGTCATTTGGATCTTTGCCTGATGTAGTGCTTAATAGCCCAAAGTCCTGGAGTGCTTCTGTTATACTGGTGTTGAAAAAACTCATTTGCTTGTCTAGTTCACTGTCTATGCCCCCAAATGTCCCTAATATCCAAGTAAATTCTTCATTCAAAAAACCAAAGCCATCTAATGGTGAGATTACCTCCTTTGTTAAGAACCCATTTGTCGATTCGACTACGTGGGGGAATTTGATTATGCCTTGTAATATGAAATTGTCTGATTCTGTTACCAGGAATATCTTGAAATCTTTAACCCATCGTGCCATTTAAAATGAATAGAGATAAGTAATCTATTACCTCAACCAATTTGTTTCCGTTTGAATTTCGTGTTTCATCTTTCGCTTGTCTTTGTACGTTCCAGTAGAGTAAAAGGTCTGATTCATTTATGTTATGTATTGTACAGGGTGATTCTCCCGAATGGAAACCCAAACATTCCTCAATAACTTTTTAACTATGGTATGGTTCCCGATGAAAATTGACATGTACTTACCTTGTATCATGTCAAACAAGGTCTGACTAAAAAACATACCAAAAGTGGTCCCCTGCAGCATCCAAGAAATTTTTTATGCAAGTCTGCATATTGCCAGACTCCTGCAGATGTGGACACTGCCTTGGCGGGAGTGAAACACCTGCTTGGCGAGAGGTCATCTCAAGGCCACGGGAACAGTCCAATTAATTTTGGGGAATGATGGGTTGGTTTTTTTTCTCGCGGAGTTTGTTGAAAATTAACTCTCGAACAATTTATGCTCTCAAAGACGGCTTACAGTGTGCGGCGGGCAGGAGATTGATGCCATCCCTGCCACCACATCTGCAGGATTCTTCGGCAATATGCAGACTCGCATTAAAAAATTCATGGATGCTGGAGGGGACCACTTGTGGTATATTCTTTAGTCAGACCTTGTTTGGCATGATACAAGGTAAGTACATGTCAATTTTCATTGGGAACCATACCATAGTGAAAAAGTTATTGAGGAATGTTTGGGTTTCCATTCGGGAGAATCACCCTGTAATTTCCTATACAGGCATTAAAATCCCCCATAATAATAATAATAATAATAATAATAATAATAATAATAATAATAATAATAATAATATTCCGGGGTAGTGCTTGACCTCATCTGAGGTATGCAGCACGGACCTTTATTTATTGTGTCAAGTACATTATTTTGAGCCTTTACACGTAGCGCCCGGGCCCACGGGCAGGATGACAGGAGGGGATGTGCAAGGTGCAGTGCAATGTCTTAAACGTGGCCATTTTTAGTGAACTCCCCTGGGCGGTTTAGTCTGCGGAAATACCACCCGAGACAAAGCCAGAGGTGACCCTGAACTCTGCACGAGATGAAGGGGGTGTCCCCGGGTTGGGATCGAACCTGGGACCTTAACATCCGTGGGCGCATACGTTACCGCAGCACCACTCCGCCTCCCCTTAAAATCCTCCATTAATATTGCTGGGACGCTTTTATCCATTGCTTCTTGTATTAATTTTCATATGGGCCGGTTCCATTTGTACACTGATTGTGCAAGAGGGAGGGCAATAAATATTAGCCGAACCTTGTCTTTCCTGTTTCCTTCTATCTCGACAACTATGTACTAAGTGTCAACTGCAACTTCGAAGTTCCGAATACACTACCAAAAAAAGGCCTCCGGATGCGCGCCAAAAGACGCCCTAACCGCTTTACTTTGAAAAATTTGAAATTGTAGGGGAAAATTTAACGGTTCAACTCTTTTTCCGTTCATGTTTCGACAAAACCTGCAATTGTTACTTCCTTAATTATATTTTTCGTAACGCTCCATGCATTTAAAATATTGAACTCTGCAATATTCCAAGTTACTATTTTGACCCATTTTCTGGGGAGGTGTGGTGGCCAAGATGGTAACGTCTTGGCTTGCTGAGTGAAAGGTCCCGCCTGTCCCGGGTTCGTCCCTGCCTGGGAGTTCCCTTTCACCTGCGCCAGGAGGATCTCTGACCTGCGCCGTGGAGGTGTCTGGCAACCTAACCTCCAGGGAGACTGCACATGACCCAGTTTATGACATTGCACTGCACCGGTGTCTTCTTCCCAAAATCCCCCACCCCTACCCCATGTCCTGTCATCCTTGCACGGAGCTGAAGAAAATTAAGAAAATGGAAAATATGGTGGTGTTCCACTCCACTAATAGAGCGATGATCTCTCAATGGGGTAAAATAAAAATAAATAAATAAAATATTTACCCATTTTCTACCCCTTGCACATTAAGTTTTTTCTTCACTGTCCAAGGTCGAGGCCTTGTTAAGTGTTTGTGGTGTGGCCTGATCTGTTGACATATTGCCTGAGGTTGTTGGAATTGGGGCATTTGGCGCCAGTGTCTCGAACCATGAGATAGGAAAATCTTTCCCCATTACATCACTTGTGGATGAATTGGGTACAGAACTTTCATCACTAGTATTGTCATCTTCAGCCTTGTACACTACTGCCGGTCGATACGGGATTTCACTTTCACACGACAATTGCATAATAGATTCTAAGTTACTGATACCAAAAACTGCTGTATTTAAAATACTCGACTGTGGTCAGTGGCAGATTAGCCTTCTTTGCTACCCTAGGCCAGTCTTGACCAGTGATTCTTAACCTTTTCGGGCCTCTGCACCCCTTTAAAGACAGTTGGTCCTTGTCGCACCCCCTATAACAGGGGGATAGATTAAGTTCAGAGTTAGAGGTACACCTTGCTCTCAGCCAGTGCCAAAATCGCGTATTTAATTAAAATGAGAGTTAATTTAAATGAAATAGCCTTCAATGAAAGAGTATAACAAGTTGTAAGATGGGGGGGGGGGGGGNAATTTGGTTCAAGGTCACACAATCTTAGGTGAATGTAACTCACTGGGAGATTTGAATAGGTGTCAGGGTGTTTATTTGACAACATTGGTAGCACTTTTTTTCATGGACGTGGAATTACAGAGTAACATTGGACTTGGCGAAATTATGGTATTTTTTGTGTACCATTATGGTACATTTGGCACCCTTCTCGCACCCCAGGTTAAGAACCGCTGGCTTTATAGACCGCCTGCAGCCTGTAACTGTTTCTATGAATCCGCCTCCAAAAGCTGTCTGACTGGCTCGAAAATACGTGCTAATATAATATGAATATATATATTCAAAATGAATTACCTGGTTTCGTGATTTTTTTATTGCCAGTGCCTTTAAAAATACGACAATGATAGCTACACAGTTGGATAGGGAAAGTGTTCAAGTTTTATTTCGTACCACCCACCAATCCAGTAGCTTTCGTCTCTGGCCGCCAAAGGACAGTTTTTGCAAAATGGCGACTAATGGTAGTGAAAACAGCATCTCTGGTGAGAAGGCATTTTGAGTGCTGGATTTTCATCAAAATCAGTCCATAATCACCGATCAGCGGCATTTCCGCACGAAATTTGTTAAAAAGTGAATGAAAAGCGATGGATCGGACGTGGGACAGAGACTGATCAGAAGCTCTTGTCCTGGGCACCTCGTTCTCCTGACCTAACCCCATCCGATTTCTTCCTCTGGAGCTATGTGAAGGATAAAGTTTTTGTTCCTCGTCCACCAACTACTATCCCGGCACTGCAGGAGCGTATCAGAAGCGCCATTGAAAGCATCACCCCTGACATGCTGGGACGTGTATGGGAAGAAATGTATTTTCGGGTGGATGTCTGCGGAGTGACAAAGGGCGCACATATTGAGCATTTGTAATGCAGCTAAAAAAACTTGAATAGTTTTCTAATACAACTGAAATTTTTTTTTCATCCTGTCTCAAGTACTTTATGTGTGACGATTTTTTTAAACCAGGTGATTCATTTTGAATAGCCCTGTATAATGCTGCGTTGCTATATATTTATATAATATTGCCTTTTTTTTAACTTGCCCGTTGCCGCCCTTCAAAGTATGCCGCCCTAGGCCATAGCCAAGTGTGGCCTTATCGCTAATCCGGCACTGACTGCAGTCGCAGAGCACTTGTTTGGGAGAGAGGAACACTAATAATTTCACTTGGATATAGCAACGGTGTAAAAGACATGACAAACAATTTGGTATACTCCAATTTCACGTATCATGCACGAGACGGTAACATGGACTAGATCAAAACTCCCATTCCTTATAATTTGTGAAGAGAACGCAAACTTCAATTCTCTCTCCTGAAAAATTACACCTTTGTGGGTTGTCACGTTTTTTCACCACACCCCTCAATTGTGGAATGGGAATTATTGCAATCACAAGGAGGAGGCTCCCTGGGGCAGGAGCTTCAAGAATAGTATACAGAAATCAGAGGGAGGCAGAGTGGTGCTGCGGTAACGTATGCGCCCACGGATGTTAAGGTCCCGGGTTCGATCCCAGCCTGGGGACACCCCCTTTATCTCGTGCAGAGTTCAGGGTCACCTCTGGCTTCATCTCGGGTGGTATTTCCTAGAGACTAAACCACCCGGGGGAGTTCACTGAAAATGGCCACAGCGTCAGATGCACTGCACCTTGCACATCCCCTCCTGTCATCCTGCCCGTGGGCCCGGGCGATACGCTAAATAGGTACCATGTACACCAACAGCTAATAATAAAGGTCCATGCGATAAACCCTGATGGGTGAGAGCATTACCCAACCAATTATTATATATAATAATAATAATTATTATTATACAGAAATCAGGTCCCCTGATGTCTTACTCCTAGTCAGTGAAAGAATCCTGTTTTCTCATACACTTCCTGGTGGCGATTCACTTACATCAGTGGCACTGCACTTAACATGATATGATCTCTCATTTATTAGGTTTATACAGCAAATAATACATTTATGTTCTCATATACTGTGCGTTTCATAAGTTAGCTCACAGTCACATTGGTTGATGCATCACAGATGCTGCTGTGTCAAGTTGGTACTCCTGATCTGGAGGACACCTGGCAAATATTAGCAGATGAGAAGAATCAAATGTGCACACACACACACCTTTTCAACCCCACTACCTCCCTTCCACATTTCCCCTCAGGGAGTCAACAGGAATTGTGGTACATGCACAGCATTTCTGTTGGTACAGACGTGAACTAAATTATGAAACATGCAGGGTAGCTATAATTCAATAATATGCTTTGCATTCAATAGATCAGTCACTTTCCATTTTACTTTTACCTACTAGCACTGTTGTCTGGTTCACTTCCACTTCCCATCCCCCCATCTCCTCTCCCTCGGATCCTGTCCATGAGCTGTGCCTTCCACACTTCCTCAGATACCTCCTGAGCCCAAGGAGGGAAAGTAGAGGCAGGTAAAGTGAACCCTTCCATGGCTGCCTTCACTCTTTCTGCCTGGTCAGAATCCATCGTTGCTACTTCTTCCCCACTGTTACAAGGACAGGTCTGCCATATTGGGGCTATCTCAGTTGCATAGTTCTTCTCGTGCCTTTCAATTGCCTGAAAGTTGCAAGTACTGTTAATAAACAATCTGGGAACAAGTACAATTGGTTTATTTGTTAACAAGGCCTAAAGGAAGAAGTAATGAAAACAGCAAACTATGAGGGGGAATCAGAAAGTAATTGAACCATGGAATCGGAAAACCAGACAAGTCACATCGAAAATGAAAAGGCGTTTAGGTACTTGTTGCACTGAGCCTGTCTAAAATCCACAGGAATGGTCGTAGGTGCACCAAATTCGCAAGGGGGGTGCATGCAACGAATCCAAACTCATTGGAATTGGTTAGAATCATATCTGAGCACCAGAGGCAACACTGTGGCTGTTTCTTTGGACCCCCTGCCCAACTTGTCTGATTTTCCGATTCCATGGCTCGTGGAAGGCAAGAACCAGACAAGTCAGCATGGATAAACAAATGCAGGGCTTCACACTCCCTTTGGGATAAATAATATCCACAATAATAATTCTTCACTGGGAAGAGAGACACCGCATGTTGGTGCAACAGGGTACACTGTTAGTAAGGTTAGTAGCCTACTGTGCCAACATGCGCAGCAACCCCATAGCAAGAGTCGCAAGTCCCCTCCCCCCCATCACGATTTGGCAGGGAACGCCCGGGAAGTAGAGTTTCGCGCCGTTCAGCAGACGTTCCGACCATCCGGTTATGGGCTTTGATGCAGCAATATGCGAATCCCCATATTTCCATGGTCACCCCGATGCGATGGTTAACCCCCTACATGGTCAGCGACACTGCTCCATTTCTGAATCCATCCCGAAGGGAGTGTGAAGCCCTGCATTTGTTTATCCATGCTGACTTGTCTGGTTCTTGCCTTCCACAAGCCATGGAATCGGAAAATCAGACAAGTTGGGCAGGGGGTCCAAAGAAACTGCCACAGTGTCGCCTCTGGTGCTCAGATATGATTCCAACCTATTTCGCCGCCATCTTGGGACCGTGGGGAGTCGAAACCGCTAGGGGGCTCTGAACAGGAAAGTCACGAATTGTGAAAATCAAAACCGTGCTATATTGCATTTTCAGGATAAACGAAACTTACCCTTATTGAACGAAGCCTATAACGAAAATACAGATTCACATGCATGATATTGGTATGCATGCAATGATTTGGCGAAACTGTCGACATACCATGTGGTACGACCCCCTTGAGTTGAAAGATGACTGAATGGCCAGGAACAGTTGGACTCCCCCCCTCAGAGGCCGGAAAAAAACAGCATGGTTTTGATTACCACACTTTCGTGGAACGTAAAACCAAATTTATGATGCACTTAACTCGCATTTACAATTAGCAGAATAAAGTGCGGGAAAAATAGTTCAGGGGAAACTGAACCCATACCAGGTGGTTTGACACTTGTCGCTCAAGCAGGAGCTGTATGGTGAGCAGTAGTACTGCATGCCCCACTTGCAACTCACCCCGAACATAGCGCAGTTTTACATTCCACGGAATATCATGTGAAAGGGAATATGAGCGGGCCAAGGAAGCGAACGGAATCTAGGTACACTGGGTTGTCCTAATATGCAACACACCTCTATGTGTTTAGAACAACTCATGTGCTATTGGACTGAGGGAATCAGGAACCCAGGGTACCTAGATTCTGTGCTCTTGGTCCACTCGTATTCCCTTTCACGTGATAGTCCATGGAACGTAAAATCGCACACTGTTTGAGGTACTGCTTACCGTATGGCTCCTGGTCGAGCAAACAGTGTCGAACCACCTGGTACGGGTTCAATTTCGACAGAACTATTTTTCCCGCACTCTATTCTTCGAAGCATAATTGCGAGTTACGTGCATCATAAATTTGATTTTCGCTTGACATAGTGTGGTTTTACGTTCCACGATTGTGTGGAAATCAAACCCACACTATGTTTTTTGCAGCCTCTGCAGGGGGGTCCAACTGTCGTTTACACAAAGTCGTCACTCAACTCAAGGGAGTCGTACCACCTGGTATGTCGACAGTTTTGTCAAATCTTCCTGTGCATACCAAAATCATGCATGTGCGATCTGTATTTTCATTATTATAGGCTTCGTTCAATAAGGGTGAGTTTCGTTAATCCTGAAAATGCAACATAGCATGGTTTTGATTTCCACAATAATTCAATTCTAGTCCACGATCTCAGCTGTTATAGACTATTAGTGGAAAAAAATTTTAAAAAATATTCTGAAGGCATTATTATTTTTAAATTTTTAAACTGAAATTCTTCATTATTTCACTATTGACCCATGTACCAATTCCAATGTGTTACTTCCTGATAGGTGATGCCTGACATGATGATCTTGAAAAGGTTCCAAACACAACAAAGAACAATGCAATCTCTTATACAGATTGCCTCGCATAGAAAAGTACTCAGAAAATACTGTAAGACCTACTAGCTGTGTTTCTGAAACACCTTGTGCCTGTGGTGGAGCTTCATCATCACCAGTTCCTTCTTCTGCCAGCTGTTCTACTGAAGACTGTGGTAGTAGCTGATAACCACCATAATCCACATTTGAGTCCGTTTCTGCCTCATCATCACTGGAGCCCACCACTACTCCAATGGGTCCTGCTTCTGCCAAACCTAATCATATGGATAAGTTATAATTAAGTCAACCCTCCCTTATAGTATTGTAATTAAAGAATGCTTTCTGGAGTGCAACCTGAATGGTTAAACTTAACAGCTGGTAATCCCAGCTCTTCCAACAGGTCACAATGTAATCACAACTTGCTCGCGCGATATCAATTCAGAGCAATGTACCCTTAAATGTACCTTCGTCCCCTGAGAAATGGCAATCAGAGTCGTCTCTCGGCGGTTCTGGAGCTATCCTGAGTACCATTTCGAAACCCAAGCTGTACGAGCTCGATCACTAGGTCACCATTCACCAGCAGCAGGTGGTTGCTCTTGCCGTAGTCCTTCGTCTTCTTGGTTCTCACCGAGTCACCGGAGCCTCCTGCTTTGTGCTAAAGAGTAAAGACCAATGACCAAGTAAGCCAACAAAACCGCATACCTGATTGCTGCCAACAACAACTTTTCAATAAGACTGTTAGATAGCGCTGACCACAGGCGCTGACTGCAGTGTGATAGCCAAAAGCGACATCAGGCGGCCAATTCTAAAACCATTTGGTCCCCCTTTTTTCGTCCCCTTTATACAGTACACGATACAGTATAATATGCAATGGTAAATATAGTAGTCAGATGTGGTCGAGCCATTGAACATAGACAAAAATGAAGAGAAAAATTCGAGCAGAGAATAACGTGAAAGTATAAACAAGCAAAAACATTGTTAATAAATAATATTGGAGTCGCCATGATCCCACGTGTAGCGGTGTAGGTGTTTTTGGTGGATGACGGGGACGTGGAGCAGAGGACTCAGGGAAGTAGCGAAAGGGCTCGAATTTTATCAGTTGACCTCAGTTTGTTTTATATCCCATATTGAACATACCGAAACACAAGATCCGCTGCAAAAGTACTGTATATACAAGAGTACCGGTATACCTTCTAATTCTGTGGGTCCGACAATGTAGTCACAAGAGTCACATGCAGTTTTATACTATGAGGATGCACAGAAGGATGCCTATACGCGTATAGGTGACATTTACTGAAAGTTATCGCAATTTACATGTCCAGAAGTCTCTCACTATAAGTTATATAATTTTCATTAGCGCCATGATGGGCCAAGTGGCTCTTTACAGAAAGCTAGAACACTCGTACACATAATTATTATTTTGTAAAGAACAGGTAAAATAGAAAAATAAATAATGCACCAGAACCAAATATCGATGATATAATAAGTATTAGTGAACAACTTAATTCAGTTTATTTTACATAAAGCCAATATCTTCTGAAAACCAATTAAGAATCAATACAGTGCAGTGTTGCAAATCTCCAGTGAATTTTATCCAGGGGATGGCAACAACTTAAATATCTATTTTGCATGGATGGTAGTTGGGGACATTTAGCAATAAATATGGCGAACCGAAAAATATAACTTATTGCCATTGAGTCACGATACTTAACTTTTAATGGTAACATTTATTAGCACAAATGTTATTCAGACATCCTCTCCGGACTCTAAAAGCAGTCTGAGTTTCACCCAATACTCTGTTTTTGGCTCTAGATTGTCTGTAACTGTACCAGTAGGTATTTTTCCTGTACATCCTATGTGAGGGTTGTCTGGTAGTTTTTCAGTGCATGCTTCAGCATGTCTTTCATGACCTAGTTCCACATCAAACCATGTCACCAGTCTTACTAGCCTATTTTCTGAGTTACTTCTCCTGGATTACGATACAGTATAATGTACTCGTAGAATGTACAGTAGTATAGAATGTACGTTCAGCAAGTAGAAGGCGGTCCATCCGGAAGCCTGTAGGTTTTGCTGCCCGTCCTATGCACGGCGACGGGTTTCGGTCTGGTGATCCTTGTGTTGGTGAGCCTTGCCCGTCCTTTGTTGGGGGACGTCACCTGGGACACCGCCGAAGTCAACATCCCAGCACAGCCTGTCCTGTCGGCAATCTATTTTATCCCCCCTTTCTTTTTCTTTTTTTAAAAATTATCTGCGAGTACCTGACCAGGCTTCAGATTTGTTTTTTGTTGTTGTTGTTGTTGTTGTTGTTGTTGTTGTTTTTGTTGTTTTTGGTCATACGAGGATATTGAGGACCTCTTCCTGGATATCCACTGGCAACCCCATATCTGTTTGGGAAACGCCATGAAGATGATGATGATGATGATGACCTCTCCTGAGCGGCTCAACCACTATTTAACCCTGGAACCGTGCCGTGCCTGAAAGTTACGGGAACCGTGCCATGGGGTCTTTTAGGACCCCACGCCATATTTTAATTTTTATCAATTTTTATATAATACTTTTCAACGTATTGACTACTAGCAGGATACCCGGCGTTACTCGGGTTATGAAAGACTTTTCCATAGGAGTGACTTATATTACTTATATTACTTTATTATTGATTTGGTAGTTACCTTTGTAATAATTATGGCTATACCATGTTGGCATACCTGTAACATGGAGCCTGTAACATGCATGTGCATGAAGTCATAACAACGCACTGCGGATGTCGGATTGTAAGAAAATACACAATACACCTTCAAAATCCAGCAAAAGTATGTAGTGAAAAATTGAAGGTTGTGCAGTAAATGTAGAAGTAAATGTATGTATAGAAGCTCCAACATAGCAGAGCTTAGAATCTGGCATCCGTATAGTGTGTTGTTTGGATTGATGCACATGCAATATTTGGTATATAGCCAATTACGTTCATAATTGCATAGATGAAGCGTGTTACCTCGAAGCTTCGCTGAACACAATATCCCTCTTATTACCATGCTCCTGACCACTCATGATGACAGCAATCTCATTGCAAGAAGGTCGATTGAATCGACCACGATGCTCACCTTGTGGTCGCTTGTCTGTATCTATGACCAAGTCAAATTCCAGAGGAGGAGGACTCTCAAGTGCAAGCTTGAAGCTTTTGACGTAAGTGTGAGTGGAATGGATCATCTCCTGAAGTTTCAGTGTGATGTGGAGGCGTGTGCAACGGTATTCCGCCTGCTGTTGCATGTTCCCCACGAAGTAAAGTTGCAGAAACCGCGGACTGTGATTTTCTGAAGGAAGGAGTGATCCCATGCGATGGTAAATTTGCCCTTGCACTTTGAATGTAGGCATGAAGCCCCCTTCTCTAACAACGTTGGCCCCAAAAGATGTCATCTGGAAGGCCGAATTGTAATTTCTGATGGTCTTCAGGAAATGTTCTGAATTATTAGGTGACGTACGTACTATTGGGTTCAAATACTTTTGGCCACTTTCTCCTGGTCTTGAAGCAACCCTTCGCACAGCCCGACGTTAAGGAGGTGTGTGTATGTGAAGGGTTGCTTCTAGACCAGGATAAAGTGGCCAAAAGTATTTGAACCCGATAGTACCTAAGAGGAGCATTTTAAGTAGCTGTGGAGAGGTATAGGAAAGCTAACCTTTCTTCCATTGGAGAAACAGATCGATTTTGTTTCACCCTTCCACTTCTTTGCCTGACATTGTTGGCATACCTCTGACATAGAACCAATTGCAACAACATCGACAGAAGAATAGTCCATGTCTGTTGTGGAGTAGTTGGAAAGTGGCATTTAGGAGGCTGGTTGATGAAAATGGAGCTAATCTCCGGCTGATGATGATGGCCGCGTTTCTCAAAGAGTGGAGTCTGGCTTGGTTTTATTCAGCAGACTCATTTTGTCTGCAGGCGGAGTGTCTGGCGACATCAGCACTGAGACGGGCCTGACGTTCCACCTCACTCTCCTGCTCTCTTTTTCTCGAATAGCTGGTAGCTTTAGCACTCAAACGTGCCTGATGGTGTTCTATTCCTCAGTCTCCCGGTCCCTCCTTTGCCGAACTCTGCGTGTATCTGATGAGCTTCATCTGCCAATGCTACTACCTTTTTTGTTTGGCCCATCTTAAAGTGGGTGGGATGATGATATTGATAATGCACACAGGTAGGGTGCAGGGACAAAACCCCCGTTTATTTCGACGGAACGCTGTTGCCGTGGCAAAGGTATTTTTTAAAAATGTGTTTGTATAAAATGAAATGTCGAAAGTTTAATGACGGGGGGGATGGTGGCAGGNGGAGTGGCAGCAGGGGGGAGGAGGGGGGGGGCGATGTTGACCCCTCCGGCATTGTAACCCGGACAACTGAGCAAAGATTGTTGATACCAAAATGCAGATTATTAGAACAGGGTGCCAAACTCCGAAAGTTCTTTTCGCCTCCTGTGGCCAAGGATGACCTCGGAGGTGAATTCCAATGCGCTAAGAACCTTCCCAGCCAAAAACTACCCCTAGTGATACCCCTGGGGCATATGTGGAGGCCTTCGTATGGATCTGTTTAGGTCACACCAAGGGACATACGTCTTGAAATATATATTAGATGTACAATCATTCTTTGAACAATGCCTAAAATGATCACTAATTCAAAATAATCATGCACTTCCTGTTATATACGTACTTTTTTTAAATGGCAAACAGTTCACTGTAATTGTAATTTTAATGCATTTTAATTTCTTTGGGTTCCAAAAAGACCCCACGGCACGGTTCCAGGGTTAAACGTGATTTAACTTGTTAATCAAGTCATAAACAAGGCCCGTTTTTCTGTCTGAATATGCTGACTAAGCGTGTGATATTTACGTTTTAGGGGGGAAGAGGGAGGTTCCCAAGGGACGGCACTGTAATTATAGTCATTTCTGACTTTCTGAAATACACCAGACATTTTCTCCTGGCCCTGGGCAGAGTAGGGTATGCAATTCTGCCCTGGCATGTTGGGTGAAAAGCGGAAAAAGACCCGGCCAAGCAGAGGTAACAGGGAAGGGATCTGAACTAGTGCTTCTACATATCCGGACTGTCCGGTATCCGGATATCCGAACCTGAATCCGAACCCTCTTCCCAGATCCGCACTATCCGGATACTGTCGGACGGTCCGGATAGTCCGGTTTTCGGACTATCCGGATAGTCCGAGTTTCGGATCCGGTCCGGGTAGTCTGGGTTTCAGATCCGAAACTTTGTAACTATCCGGATCTTGGGTTCGGTATCGTGGGTGTAGGGTAATAAAAAGAGTTCATACATGAACAGTCTCTTCTTTAGTTAGAGAAATGTCAATTATTTCATTTACATTCACAACATACATTATGAAATGAAGACTATTATAGCTTCCAGAGTACCGGTGAAAGAAAGTGCAGTGTTACCTAGACGTAATCGAATTTATTTGACTTATTTCATAGAAATAAACCCTACAATCCTAAGCCCACACGTGAAAAAAAAAAGAGAAGCCCGGGATTGAGAACTGTGACCTCTAACCGGCGACATGTTACACAGTATTTTAATTATGCAAATAAAATATGCTCATTTCTCACAACAAAAGTTCGATCCGGATCCTCAGATCCCGATGGGTACAAAGTGTCTCGGACCGGATCCGAAACTATCCGGACCGTCCGACACTATCCGGATAGTGCGGAGCTGGGAAGAGGGATCCGAAACAGGCTCGGATATCCGGATACTGGACAGTCCGGGAATCCGATAGATGTTGAAGCACTAATCTGAACCCAGGCCTCCCGCTTCGCTGGCCAGTGGCGTAACCACCAGACCACCATGCCTCCTCGCATCCATATTATACATTTTACATTTTTTGTCTACTAGGTACAAAGTTCTGACTTTCATCTGAAGTGCAAATTACTTGCGAATGCTTAATATTTTAATTACTGGGTTTAGCCATGTTAAAAAGCAGGACCAACTCATGTAAATTTGCACTCCAAGGCTCAGTTTGGAGAGCAGATAACAATTTTGGAGTGCCAATTGCACCTTGGTCTCTTTGACCCCTGACATATCTCATTCATATGATGGAAGTCATGGAACTCCTGGACAGAATATGTACATATAGGCAGACCACCCTAACTTGCCATTGACGTCATTGTTTACCAACTCTTAGGCAACAAAATTCTGCCCCTTGGAACATCTCACTTTGCAAGTAAAAAGTAGAAGGTTCCAGGGGTGCGTTCGGCAGAATTTCATTGTCTAGTCTAGGAGTTGGAAAACAAAACGATGACATCAATGGCAAGTTACAGTGGTCTGCCTATATTAGGATGTAAATACAGGTAGTCCTCAGCCTACAAATGGGGTAACATTCCTGCAAATGTCCACAAGTCAGATTTGTATGTAACTCGCATCTCTGATGAGGAACAGCGCGTATATGCAGCTTAAAGAAGCTGCTCCAACGAACCACTCGTGTGCATTTGTTTACATTCGCTGAAGAATGTACCTGGCACCCAGGCCACCTGGCAAACCCAGAAGTGGCAGAACAGGAACTGGTCAGATGGTGCAATGACAAATGTGGTTAATAAGTGGTCTCTCCAGAACACATTAAAAATACAAGAAGGCTGGAAAATGGGTCAAAAATATCCTGGACCTGGATTGACCGTAAGGCCTTCAAGACCTAATTTATTACACATATAACACTTTCACGAAGATTAATAAATACTGACATAAGTTATTTTGCTATAACCTTCCACCATAAGCATGAGGAATTATGATGATGATGATAATTATTCATCATTTTAATGAAAATAAATACCATGAGACAACTTTATCACGTTTTCATAAATATCAATCATCAATGGCCCATACTTTAAATCAGCCCTATGACACTCCTTGAATACGGTAGTGTAATAACTGTGTCCCATCGTTAGCTAAGACGCCATCTCGTTCAAGGTGCAGCTCCTGTGGTAGGTAGCCACGATTGGCTCGATCTTTCTTTCCTTCCCCAGACTTACCACTAGAGTGCACCTTGAAAAAGATGGCGGATAGCGAACAATGTAGTGCTGCCAGCGCCAAATTCCCAGCCTGGTGGAGACACAGGCGTTAAACTACCGTATCCATACAACTTGGGGGGAAGTGACATGGACCTGCTTTAAATACAAATAAACACGTCAATTAACCTCCTGAGACCTGAGAAACATTTTGTAACACAATGTAAGTTCCTGTTGCATTTGCTGAACATTTTGTCAATAAGAAATCAGAAAAAAATTATAGGTCTAATATTGATCAAATTAATGACAAAAAAACAATGTCCTCAAATGAGGTCATTAGGACTCACTGGTGCCACAAAATCAAAACAGATGAATGCTGAAAAGTTAAATGCCACTCATTGGATCACTGACATAGTGCTCTATCCTCCACACAATGTTTGGTACATTCATTTGTGGAATTCATAATAGCAATTCCTCTCAGAAATAATTGAAGGGAGACGGAGTGGCGCCGCGGTAACGCGCGCGCCCACGGAAGTTAAGGTCCCGGGTTCGATCCCCACCCGGGGTTCCCACCTTCTTTCGTGCAGAGTTGGGCCATCTCTGGCTTCGTTTCGGGTGGCAATTTTCGATAGACTAAGCCACCCGGGGGAGTTCACAAAATGACCAATTAACGACAGCGCACATGCACTTTGCACATCCCCTCCTAACGACCCGTGAAACACACTAAATACTTTCAGTATACTAGTTTCACCACAGATGGTGGTAGCCCACCCCCCTAAACGAGCCTCAGGCTCGAGCACGGGGTATCAATAAAAAAAAAAAAAATCCTCTCAGAAGACAATTAAAGATAACTATGAAATTATTTTCCTGGGTCAAAATTCAGGCATGGGGCTTGCTCCTTCCCTTCTTACCTCCTAGCATGGTACCTTACAGAACTGTAGGTCAAAGCACACTTCCTTATATAGAGGTACAGGTACACAAAGAAAAGTTACACTCCATTTTGCAAAATATATTATTTTTTTTGAATGTCCATTTAAATGGACATTTGGTCTCAGGAAGTTAAGATAAACCTAATTTGTACCAAATTTGTGTGACCTAAGAGAGACACTGATTTTCTCACATGGCAACCTTTCTCTTTTCAGTACATTTCCATGCCCTTTTGATGTCTGCTATACTTTGGGCTATCCATTTGTGTCTGCCAACTGAACTGCATGATGTCCCTTGCTTGCCAGATACTTCCTGTCAGCCCCTTTCAGTAGCAGGTACAACCCCTTCCCTTGGCCATGGTAAGCAGCGTGATGTAGAGGAGGTCTCTCCATCATCGAGGGCCTTCAGCTGCACCAGGCTTACTAAGTCCAGCAAAGTTTTGGCCTGAAATCATGTGCAATCTTAATTAGGCAAAGGTCCAACAGGTGCACGGCAAACTACCACCCTGTCCTACGTGCAGGCAACGGTGCTTACCGTGTGATATCTGCCATAGTTTCGCTGACAATGCCCCAAGCCAAGTGTAGTTGAAAGTTGAAAGTAAATTATACTACTCTTGCGTCTTGCCCAAACCTTGCCCAAACGCTGTGGGCGGGCTGTGGGTTTCGTGTTACGTCAGTCCGACACCTCCTCCCCTCCCCTCCCCACTGTGACGTATTTGTGACGTTTCTCCCGTGGTTTCTCTAACGATTATGGAATGTTAAATCGATAGTATCAACGCGGCGGGAATGGAGGAATTGCTGGAGGTTTCTTTTATACATATAGACTGAATTTTTGCTGCACAGTCAACCTGAGCATGTCATGATCAAGTAGATACTCTGATTTACTTTTCGGGAAACAAGGCAAAATATGTTGTGCTGTCTTTTGGACTATCAGAAGAGGAATAGTCGAATAAGGGCTGCAAAATGAACGCCCGCCTGGAAAGTTGCAGCC
Organism: Catajapyx aquilonaris; assembly: GCA_000934665.2. Classification (NCBI taxonomy): domain Eukaryota; kingdom Metazoa; phylum Arthropoda; class Diplura; order Dicellurata; family Japygidae; genus Catajapyx; species Catajapyx aquilonaris. Next base: position 102 of record KZ539185.1, on the reverse strand, counting down.
GCAAGAGTGTTTACGTTACCTTGGTTACCTGCGGTTTGCGGGAGGGAGCGAAAACGAACACCCTTGCAGGTTGCAAGTCGGCCTGCAGATTGCAGACTTGCA
>JYFJ02004639.1:0-30467 GCA_000934665.2 Catajapyx aquilonaris | reverse complement strand
TAGTCATCCCATTAGACAGTGTCTATTTAGATAACTCTGTTCATGGATCATTCTGGGACTGATTAGGGCCTATATTTGGCCCCATTGCGTACTTTCATGGCGCACATGCGTTCCTTCAAATGCAATTATTTTCTTTAAATCAAAAAACTCCTCCTGAGATTTTTTTTCTATGTCAGGGAAAGGGTCTGAGTTACAACATATTTAAAAATCGGATTTTTAAATTAGGCGGATTTTTTTTTTTTTAATTGAAATTTTGAAAATGGGACAAAATTTTCAAAAAAGTCAAAATACGAATTTTCAATCCTTAGTGAGATTGGGCTATCGAATATCTTCAAAGGGAGCGGTCTACGACGTCTGTAGCTCAATTGGTTCACGAGATATGACCGATTTCTGAAACCCTACCTTCCGAAAATGACGTTTTTTTCGGTGGGCCTATCTCCGGGGAGGGGGGGTAAATCTCAAAACCGCGCAAATGGTATTTTTGAAAGACGTAATTAAAGCGATTCGCCGATTTTCGTCAAAATCTGACAACCCAAGGGTCAGGGGGCTCGGTGAATTGACATGGAATGACCCACCCGCAATTCTGGAAACGAAACCACCTGAGAGGTGCACGCGAGTATTGTTCAAAAAGTCTAGTTAAACTTTTTTTTTGACACTATAATATACCAACAACACAAAATAAGATATAAGCATGAAACCCACATTCATCCTGTATTTATCCATATAACTACTTTGCACGTGAACAAATTTTCCCCAAGGTGGCAAAGGTTTTAAAAATACCCTGAGTGACTAATTTGCTTTGCTCTCTATTGAATCAATCAACATTGGCGTAGCATTCTCCAACATGTCGGCTTTTTCACACCATGCCATGTTTATCCCGGCGACACCTAAACTCTTTTGTATCAGTATAGGTGTGAAGTGCAATTGTAAGCAGCCGACATATCACGACTTGAGGATGTTATTCATGTCGCGCGCCATTAACAACTCATCTGGTCATTATATTGGATGGCTGCGGCTCGCGGGCTGTTCCCATCATCACCAAATTCATCATATATTATAGCGTATTGTGCATTATACTTTGGCTTCAATGTAAATAAAAGCCGGGGTATACGTAGTCAGGCTGTTGGGCATCATTGGTCAGGTCAGTCCTTATTCCTCAGTCAAGTCTCGATGCCTATAAATATTAATAACGTCTACCCATTTCTGAATCACAGTGCGTGTCCTAAAGTTTTAAATGCAAACATTAAAAATAACTACAGAATTTATAAATAAGCGAACTGCAATATTATGCGGAAATATTAGCAACTAGGCTTCTCGTGTATTTATCCTATGAGCTTAAATTCGAACGTGTTTAGTACACCCTGTAGGTCTATGGTCAATTTTGCCTAAAAATTTACATCCGAGTCCTCGAACACACATGGGAATTTTACTGTCACCTACTCATAATGTTTATTCTATAAGTTCTTAAATACAAAGGTTTTTGGTACACCCTGTAGTTTTAGTTTCTAAACCTAAAAATCTGAATCAGCGACCCAGAAAACGCAAGGAAATGTTATTTTTACATACTAATCGTGTCTATTCTACAAGTTCTTAAATTCGATCGCGTGTTTTTGGTACACCCTGTATGTCTAGGTTCAAAATAACCTAAAATTCGAAATCAGCGACCCCGAAAACATGGGGAGACATGTTTTTTACGTACCTAAACGGTTTAGTTGAGGAGGTATCATTTTCGATCGTGGTTTTTCTGAAATCAAACACTGTGCGTCCCGATGGTCGAGTCTCAACCATAAGACGGCTTGGGTTCGATTCGGAAGCGAACGGGTGGTCCACCTCTGGCTGAAGAAGTGCCTTTCATCGTGGTCAGCCTCAGTGATGATATAGTCCCTATCTGGGGCCCGGGGTTTAAGGACCTACATGGTCTGGAATAACCCCGTTAATATCTGACTAAGGTACCTTTATTCTTGCCTAAGTTGTACAAGCTTAAATACATTTTGGACCTTTGCCGTAACGCCCGGGTACCGCAAGCGAAGGGGGGATGAGTAGGAGGGGATGTGCAAAGTGCAGTGCAATGTCTCAAGTGTGGTCCTTTCGTGAACTCCCCCGGGTGGTTTGTCTATTGGAGATACCACCCGAGACGAAGCCAGAGACGGCCTAACTCTGCACGAGATGAAGGGGGTGTCCCCGGGCCAGGATCGACAGAAATATAAATCATTGGGAAATTACGTTCTTCTGGGCGTGTAAACAAACACATGAGGTAAGCAGTTGTTCGAGCAGCATCTTTACGCTCTATATATGAGTATATGTATTATGCTCTGTTCCTCAGTGATCCTAAGTTATGTACAAATCCAACATACGGACATTTTCAGGAACGTAACCCTGTTCGTAGACTTCCTGTAGTAATAATTGCTGCTCTGTGCCATGGAAAATAGTAATGAATCATCAGGAAATTAGTTAAAAAATTCTTCTGTGCTAAATTAGATTATCTCACAAAGCACGGCGCAAACGCTACAACAATAAGTTACAGCAAACACCAGAGAACTGCACCAGATGCAGGTCAGGCCCTTTTCCTTTTCCGCTCGTGCCTTCATCCCACCATTTAGGCAGCATATGAGAGAATCCTTTCCCTTCCATTATAGGACCCCAAATTATCAACTTTTGGACGGAATGTGTGAAAAAAGGTTGAATCAGGAACACACAGCAGTGCTGGTGATTTATGGCCCAATTTGCCAACTTTCGCCCTTTTTCAGCCAAGAGGTGGGACTGGAAGAGTGAAATAATTTTTTCGTTATATGTGAACCAAAACCGAAAATCCCTTCGTTAAAAGTGGATATTTTTAACATGGGTTTATATGGGGCCTCTGACGGTCACAAATTTTCTTTTGTTATAAGTGGATTTTCGTTATATCCGGATTCGTTATAGAGGGATTCGACTGTAATTTACAATGATACGTCAAACTTGCAAGACAAATGTTGTCCTCAGTAATGTGAGGTAGTGTGGGGATCAACTTTTTAAAATGTATGCCGGGAGTGGAATTAATTTGTTCTTTCTTAGACGTAATCTGTTTGTATTTGGTGGGTCGAATCAGACACATATATTTTAACATACTAAGATGGCACTAATAACTACTTCAAGCAAAATCTCTGTGGCCAGCTTGCCGAATCCTCATCAAGCATGAGATTTTAAGCAAATTTATTGCAGTGCTCACCAAGATTTGAAAATGTTCTGTGATACTGCGTGATACTGTCTATCCATGACCACATGATGATCAAGAGAAGCACAGGAGAGGCATGTCGTTTGAACAACTTCAAACTTGCGATGTTATAAATTATATAGCTTTCCTTGACATACATTTCAGTGGGGCTTAACGTCGGCCTATTTCTGCCTCTAAGGCTAACCACCGACGCCAGGGGGTGGTCCTCCTCCTGGAAATTTGGCCACTCTGGGGATCTTTAACGTGCACTCGCACAATGTCACAAGCACACGGGACCGACGGCTTTACTTCCCCTCCGAAGGAAGGCGCACTCTCACTTTTCTACCACCCGGAGAAAAGTCACCGACCTCGGCCGGGTTCGAACCCACAACTAGTCCGGACGTTAAGGGACGAATAATGGGTCAACCGTGCATTTGGTGAAAAAAGCATGAAATTTGGTACAAATGTCCCTGAGAGCATACTCTTCAAATTCAGATATGGCGCCACGCCCGTTTTCGCCCAGGAGGCGGGTTGGCTACACTGAAGCGAGTGACAAGTCTTTTTCTGAGCGAACTACGCTTCCTAGGCGGATATGTGCCAAACAAATGTTGTGGGGAAACATGTATCCTACAAAAAGGATATAGTAACCTTTCCACGTATGGTCAGTATTTTCGGAGCTACAGCGACTTGAACCAAATTAAGGGACGAAAAAAAAGTCAACCGTGCATTGGTGAAATTTGGTAGGAATGCTGAGACCATACTCCTCCAATCCAGATATGGCGCCACGGCCGTTTTCGCCCAGGTGGCCCGTAATTGCGGGTTGGCTACCTTGAAGCGAGTAAAAAGTCTTTTCTGAGCGTACTATGCCTCTCAGCCGGATATGTTCCAAACAAACGTTGTACAGAAACATGTACTCTACAAAAAGTATGAAGTACCTTTTCCACGTAGAGTCCTTATTTTCGTAGCTACAGCGACTTTAAAAAGACTTTTCACTCTCTGAAGGGTAGCCAACCCGCAATTACGGGCCTCCTGGGCGAAAACTGGCGTGGCGCCATATCTGAATTTGAAGAGTGTAGTCCCTAGGACATTCCTACCATATTTCATGTCTTCATCATCAAAGTGCACTGTTGACCATGGGTTCAAGTAGCTCTGAAAATAAGGACTCTACGTGGAAAAGGTACTTCATACTTTTTGTAGAGTACATGTTTCTGTACAACGTTTGTTTGGAACATATCCGGCTGAGAGGCATAGTACGCTCAGAAAAGACTTTACTCGCTTCAAGGTAGCCAACCCGCAATTACGGGCCACCTGGGCGAAAACGGCCGTGGCGCCATATCTGGATTGGAGGAGTATGGTCTCAGGGACATTCTTACCAAATTTCACCAATGCACGGTTGACTTTTTTTTTCGTCCCTTAATTTGGTTCAAGTCGCTGTAGCTCCGAAAATACTGACCGTACGTGGAAAGGTTACTATATACTTTTTGTAGGATACATGTTTCCCCACAACATTTGTTTGGCACATATCCGCCTAGGAAGCGTAGTTCGCTCAGAAAAAGACTTGTCACTCGCTTCAGTGTAGCCAACCCGCCTCCTGGGCGAAAACGGGCGTGGCGCCATATCTGAATTTGAAGAGTATGCTCTCAGGGACATTTGTACCAAATTTCATGCTTTTTTCACCAAATGCACGGTTGAATCCCTTAACGTCCGGACTAAACCTTGGGACCAGAGGCGCTAACCACTAGTCCACCAAGGCCGGCTTCCTTGACATACTGTAATTTAAATTTAAATAGGTGTCTTAACTTTAGGAAGTTCAATCATAAGCCTGAGATTATACCAAAGGAATACATGTCCCATTTTAATTCACATGTACATTACTGTGCTGTGTACAGTCAAGAGCTAATAGCTCTTGGTAAAGTACATAATTATGAATAAGAATAAGAATGAGAATTATAGCTATAACAATACTGCACTGCTGCCACAAAATATAGCTATTATGATGGTCGATGAAACTTGCCATATGATCCCTGAATACAGGAGGAACCTCCGGCCTTTATGGTAATTTTTGAAATGTCCCAATGTATGATTTTGAGTGCATTCCCCTAGCAGGACGTTACAAAATATGGTTCAGTATGGAAATTTTTTGCAGAACAGAGCCTCTCCACTACACACACACAAACTAGTTTCACTACTGCATTTCGAGGTCAATTTTAAAAATTGCTTTTTGAAATGCTTCTTGGAATGGAATTGTTGTAGGCTTAATGCAGGTATGCAACTTTTGATGGTACTATAGACTAGAAGGAATTTCAGGTGAGAAAGTCTTGTTCTTAACGAAATTCTTTGCTTGGCAGGCAGGTTCGGTAATTCCGAAGTAAATGCATCTTTCACGCAAATGACGACAAAGGCTAGGGGGATGATCATTAAAACTTGAAAAACTGTTGACACAGTAGGAAACAGTGCTGGGCAACACCCTACACCACGAAAGTGCTGCAAATAACAATCGAGTCCCTACAATTAGGTGTCCCACCACTGTCCCAAAGGCAGCCCATAACTGTGAAAAGTATCGCATTACTGTACTTTTGGAACTTTTAATTACCAAAAATTACAGTAAAGGAGAATTTCAAAATTACAGTTTCTCCTTGAAATAGAACATTCTGAAGATTCAGAAAAAAATATATAATCAAACTGCAGATGTAATTACTGTGGGTCATGTGACGATGCGAACTTGGAAAATTTCTTAAGTGTCCCATAACTGTATGGTTTACCCCTATGTAACAGGAAGTGCATGTTTATTTTGAATTAGCGATCATTTTAGGCATTGTTCAAAGAATTATTGAATATAGTCAATACATTGAAAAGTATCATATAAAAATTAATAAAAATTAAAATATGGCATGGGGTCCTAAAAGACCCCATGCGTCACTGTTAACATAACCAAGACGTAACTTTCAGGCACGTCACAATTCCAGGGTTAAGACCCAGAAGGGCGTCATCTGCCATGAGTGGTTGTAACAAGTAGGTGAAAGGGTGACTATGCAGTCTGCAGCCCACAAAGTGCACAAGTAAGAAAATGGGCGGAATTCCTGCAGCAGAAGCTCAAAAAATATCCCAAACCAACAGGATGTCACTATGACAACGCACGGCCTCATATTGGGCGAAAGCAACCAAAAAGACATTGCTGGAACTTGGACGGAAGGTGCTACCCACACATATGGCGTACTCACCAGACATTGCCCCTTCAGATTACCAACCTGTTTCGTTCCATGCAACATGGCTTGGCTGGCAAGCACTTTGCCAATCTCAGAGATGTCGAGAAATGGGCAGTTGACGACTTATTCTGTGAGGCAAAACCCAGGAGCTTTTACCACCAGGGCATTCATCTGCTGGCCCTGCATTGGCAAGGAGTTATTGAAAATGATGGTCATTATTTTTATTAATAACTGTTTTGGCAAAAAAGTTTTACAGATTTTTGATTTTCCCAAAAAACCGCACAAACTTTTGCATAGACCTACTAAATATGAATTGCTTTTGTCTCAATAGCACATGAAAGTACAGTCAATGTCCTCAGTTATTTCAAGTATTCATTTCAAATATAGCCCAACAGGGTAAAAAAATAAAATACATAATAAGAATTCAATACAAATGTTTAGTGAATATCAAGGAGACTATAAGTTTTACAATATATTTGCAAGTGTACTCGTTAAATGTCAAGTAGGCCTATCGTAAGTGCTGGGTGGCAATGGACCTACATATTATTAATATGATAAATTCAGTAAATGATAATAATCGTCATTTAGCCACATCCCTTTGAGCAGGAATATGACGAAATACCGTATAAAATGCTATACAGTATTTCGTCATAAAGAATCATTTGCAAGTCCCTCTCCGCCTCCTGCAGCTGGCAGCACTGCTGAGGAGTTGCCAGTAAAGTCCGTGACGTGTCCTTCTCCAACTCTCTTTATTGAGGTGCGCCACGGGGTGTGCATAATGGTAATTTCAAACCAGCAATGATCTACTGCGATTTCTACTGTTATTCCAAAGTAGCAGTGATCGTACCACCGATCAGTATCATTTAAGAAACAAATTAGACGACAGGTGAGTGTTATTTCTCTTCACATCATCTGAAAGAAACGTCACATAATTTTAGATGTGATTGCAATGATGTGTCAGCAGCAAAAAGAACTCATTTGCTCTGAATGGCTGGTACTGGACATGTGAGACAGTGATTGCTATTTACTGTATTAGTGACAAAGTCGCTACTATGTGATCGCTATTTGACACGTTTCTAAGCGGTACTACTGTCGATAGATGGCCGCCACCTCAGCAGGATAATTTTTTAACGTGAACTGCTGCTGCGGAAACGGAAAGTCGTGTAGGCTCATTTTATTTGCGTTTACAGCAAGCCTCCAACCAGCCTCTGTTCTGTAGCTTGAATTCACATTGGCGCAGGAGGCACATTATGGGACCGAAAGAGTGTGACAGGTGTAGACACAATAGTCGTGGGCAGTTGCCTTTATGCCGTTCGCGACACCTACAAATGCCATGGATTTCGTGGTCAGTGACGGTACTGGCGCTAGTGATGACCTGGATGTCAGCGACTCTGCCGGCGGCAGAGGCGCTTATGTTCCAGTTGCAGCCCAATGCCGCCAAGTGCCTCAGAGAAGAGATGCATAAGGACGTACTGGTCACCGGGGATTTCGGGGTGTCAGATGCACCTGGACAGAGGGTGGACCTTACGGTTAGTATTGAAATGATTTTAGCTTTGTTGTACAAGTGCTTGTGAATCAGAAAATGCGAGCACTTGAGCAGTGTCGCTTATCACATTGACTGGTAAATGGGAATAGGAAAAGTGTAATACGCAAAGCTACATGGCAAGCTGGACAAGCAGGTTGATCTGACAAGCACATTCTTTTCAGTGGTAGAAAAAGAAATGAGCAATCGTGGAGCAACACATTGTTGACCTGGTGCATGAACGGATGACTTATATTGCCAGCCCTAAAGTCAAGATGGCAGTACTGAAATGGCACCATGAATCACATTTATCAGTTCATAAATGTTTTCTTTCACTGGAGAAAATAGTGAACAAAATATACCCAGGTACTTGTAAGAAGGTGCTCTTAAAACACACTCGGCCAAAAATTTGTCTACATGGATAGGCCATGACATTGCGTATGTTGAGGGGAGAAGTAATTTTATGCTGATGTAAGCATCATCGACAATTTCCCATCATGTCATGGACCACCTGCTCTTTTCATGTACTCCCACGAGCATAAAGATAGAGACGGCAGGCCCTTTTTTGACCTTTATCCGACTCAAATTAATGAACTATTTTTGGACTGAGTTAGCTGCTTCAAGCGTGTGTTCATGTATTTTTAGAGTATATTTGATACTGTAGGTAATTGCTGAGATTGGCAGAGCAGCCTGCCGAAGGTGAGGGCCTGGCGTCTCCATCTTTATGCTCGTGGGTGTACATACTTTAATATTCTGTAGTGAAAGAATGGTCAGGGGAGATGGGGAGCACGATGGCTACAGGGCTACGATGGCAGTCAAATTTTTGAAGAGGCTATTAGGTTCACGGACATGATGCTTATGTGGTAGGTGCAGATAGACATGCTCCACATTACAGCCTATTTTCAATTCAATCGCAAAAGACTGTCGGCGGCAGTACTAATTTTTTATACGGTTTTTGACCATTTGAGTAAATTTCCCATTTTCATTAGTTTTTCTTCTTTCTTCCAACTGAAATGCTAGATCACTGAGCCCAATAATGCGTTTGCAAGGCAGAATATCTGCCTACAAAATGACAGCATTAATGGCCATTTAATATTTGTCACTCAAGAGTTTGAGGACTAGAAAGGTAAAAAAATGCCTACAAGGCATGAAGGCACATTTTGCTTGGGGCACGTTGGCACATGTCCCTACCAACCTTGGTGGACCATGGCGATTATGGAAGAGCATGGCAGCCTCTAGTTAGTCTATTGCGGTCTAGTGCTTCTCCTCTATCACTTATTAAGCCGGGCCCATACACTTTTCCCAGTTGTGAGCTACTTGCTCCATAGCTGGAGGGCACGCTACGTTATCCTGCAGGCAAAAAGTTCTGAATATCTTGTAACATCTTTGTAATCACTTGTAACTATATGGGTATGAATCGATAATGTGTGGGGAAGTGATTTTCATATCATTTAATAAGCCCTACCTTGGCCTTATATCCTCCTGAGACCTGAGAAGAATTTTTTAATGCAATATCAGTTCCAATTGCATTTTCTGAACATGTTCCCAATAAGAAACGAGAAAAAATTTTTAGTTTTAAAATATCGACAAAATTGGCGACAAACAACCAATGAGAACATTAGGACCCAATTGGTGCTACAAAAGCAGAACGGATGAAAGCTGAAAATTTAAATACCACTTAATGGATCACTCACATAGTGCTCTATCCTCCAAACAATGTCTTTAAAATTTATTTGTGGTATTCGTGGTAGCAATTCCTCTCAGAAGACAATTAAAGATAAATGAAATTATTTTTTAACGCCACCACTCCAGGCATGGGGCTTGCTCCTTCCCTTCTTACCCGCTAAAGTGGCACCTTGCTATTCTAGATTTCAAAACTGAACACCATAGTGAAAAGCCCACTTCCTTGTGGGTGTATAGGTACAGGCACGTAAAGAAAAGTCACACCCATTCAGCTAAAAATGCCATTTTTTGGATGTCCATTTAAATGGACATTTGGTCTCAGGAAGAAAAGAAAATGACCAGTTCTCTACAGCAACAAAGATTGTCACAGAATCATCTTTTCGCAGTTCCTAAGACACATTCCTTGCGAATCTCAGGACATTCACTGCATTGCGAAAATCGCATTCTAAATATGAGAAAAAAAATAAAACTGATCAGATGAGCGCCTAGCTTCAGCAGCGGAATCCGCCATTTTGTCCGCGATTTAATTTTCACGGCCCAAGCCAGATATTCGACGCTAGGTGGCTACAGCTATTGAGGCCAGATTGTAACCATGGGATACCAGCATATTACAGTTCTGTTGGCATCACTGGTTGGCGCCAAAAAAATCTTTTGCTGATGTCGACATATGACAACACCAGGTCTCAGGAGGATATTACTGTGCCATCGTGCCTCGGGCGAGGCGCACTATGGCACACGTGCAGAGCCTTTTTAAATAATTTCTAGTGGATAGTATATTTAATTATAGATAATTATTCAGATGTCTAAAGTATTTTATCAGTATAAAAATTACAGTGAATAATTCTTAACTGGCCTCAGAAAAAAATGAAATGTAAAAAGTGTGCCTTCTAGCCCCGGTCTCCCCTAAGAGATATTTCTTCACCTTTGTAGGAAGTGACTTGCAGAATTCTGTTGTTATCTATTTAAAGTCAATCCCACTCATCATTATGTTTGACTGCCACCTACTCCCAACACAACAACTTGGGTGATAAGAAGCTTGGAAAGATGCGGAATTGTAATGTGTATTACGCAGCCTTATTACAGGTACATCTGAAATTATCAAATGCAAGATGTGACAATTTCAAATCTTGCCAAGGTTCCTATTGCCCTCAATTATCAAATTGGGTTGTCTATTATAGTGTGATCCATTCAGACAAGGCTGTGGGTACGATCTGTCTTTTTACAGAAAACAAGCCACACTTGTACTCGACATTTGCATGCTTATATCTTCTGTGCTGCAAAGATATTGTAAATGAAGTTATGCATAGAAGAAAAAAGTTTTTAAATTACCCTAAAATTTGCATTCTTCATATTTTTAGGTGAAAGATAGCAAAGGCCAGTTGCTTGTCAACAGGGAGAACACAGAGAAAGGACGCTTCTCATTTACGACTGATGACTATGACATGTACGAGATCTGCTTTACATCGAAGGTCCCAATGGGTAAGTTTTGTGTGCAGAATTTTAACTATTGGATTTAAAATGTGTGGTATAACAGGTTTCAACAAGTGATGTTCAAAATATTTCTGGCGGAGCTGCTAAGAATATTTACTATTTTTCAATGTTTTGGTTTCTGCTATTGGACTATTTTCTATCAAGCTGCACTTATATTCACCCTAATGGACCAAAACATGGCTAGGTCACATCCTACCAGTGAACTGGAAATTTTATCTCATCTGATTATTATTATTTTATATGCCACTTCCAACTAATCTTTAAGTTGACAAGGTATAGGTGATGGTGTGATGACAGACATCAAAAAAAAGTTGGCAGGAGTAAATTTGAATGATGTGCCAAGAATAATGTTCATCATTATGATCAATAGTACCAAGTTGCTATATGTTTGGCCTACAATATTTATTTAAAATGTTCTCATGTTAGTTTTATACATATGTTATAAAGGACCAAAAGTGTGTAAGTGTAAAATGTTTTGCATCATCTTTTTCATCATATTTTTTGTGGGCCTTTTCAGAAGCACTGGAAATCATGATAATTTGCACATAAATGTTACATATACCAAATGAAATAATCGGGTTTAATCCAGCAACATTTTGAAGTAATTAAAATATGTACCTGATTTTGCAGTAAAGTTGCATGGTCTAGTCTCGAGTGTGTACAAATTATCCCATAAGAAGGTAAATTTTCTTAGTGTATACCATGTCAACCATTGCCTTGTGCAGGTGTCCGTGGTGTCCCTCAAGAAGTGACTATTCTGACCAAGCACGGAGTTGAAGCGAAGAACTATGAAGGGGTGAGTCATTAACTATTTTACCATATTATTGCCATTCTCTTGCCAGTATTTCACTTTTATATCTTACCTGTTCTATACTGCTGGAATGATCTGTGGGGTCAAATGTAAACCTGGAGAGGGCTTATTTATTTCACAGTGCATGGGGATAGTGAGCATATATACAAATATTGAGAGTGTATGATATCACTCTGACTATTTTATATCACTCTGACTATTTTCTGTCTCCCCCCTCATGACTGTTTCCCTTGACCTTCTTTGGCGCTTCGATGGTGTTGGTTGGGATGACATGGCAAAATCTCCTGCCAGGCGGTAATGTTGCTTTTATGCTTTGCCTTTTCACAATAATTTCTCTTTATGAATTTTATTATGCACAATTTTTATTATTAACCTTATGTCCTAGTGGGGATTTATCAGACAATATTCTGGTTTCATGTGGATATTGCAAAATTTGGCAGCCAATATTATGTCTGATTCATGCTTTCACTCAATTGGTAATAAATTACTTGTTTTGATATGACTTGAATTTCCACATGAAAACAGATCTGAATTATCAGAATGTCCAATGCATGCATGCATCTTAAGCAATGTGACTCAGTTGTTAATCAAAGAGAATGGGACCACTGGGGTCACAGTGACACTGGAAATATTCATTGGGTCTGGCCATTTCAGCCTTGAGGGAGGTAGGCATGTGAACAGTTATCATTACCCATCTCAGCTAGTCCCACTTTCATGGGCTTCCCTCCTCATGAAGAAATGGACCAACTCAATGTTCATGGTCATGCCGTAAACACACCATATCATGGCCCATATTTCCTTGTTCAATCAGGAGAATTGCACTTTACAGCGTAACCAATTTGCATGTGACGTAATGGAAATTTGAGGGTGCTAACTAAACTCTGGATATAATTGGGATCGATTGGGATTTGCTTAGTATTGGCAACAATGGTGATGTCATTTGGAACTTGATAAAATTGGAACCTGTGGGGTAGACTGTGTCCATTTGCTTGGGCAGAGATTTGCATGAAAGAGGATCTAATATTTGTTTGTACCATAATATTTTATTTTGCATGTAAAGTGACAGGATAATATTGGCCATCTGATGGCATGTTGTCAACACGTTTTCCAAAATTTTGTGCAGTTAGAAGAGGCGGCAAAATTAAAACCACTGGAAGTAGAGTTGAAGAGACTGGAGGATCTCTCCGAATCGATCGTGCAGGACTTTGCGTACATGAGGCAGAGGGAAGAAGAGATGCGAGACACTAATGGTTTGTGATCATTTTGTGCATGCCATTTGGAACTGTGTTCTAATTAGCTTTTAATTTTCAGAATCGACCAACTCTCGAGTGCTGTATTTCAGTATCTTCAGCATGTGTTGCCTTCTGGCTCTGGCTACCTGGCAGGTGCTCTACCTGAGGCGCTTCTTCAAGGCCAAGAAGCTAATTGAGTGATCTTGCTTACTCTCACCCTGTAAAAAAATGAATGGTGTGCTGGGTTTGTTGGGGAATCTGTATAATTATTTTGTTCTGTTTGACTGATATCATCCAGTTTAATGTGCCTCCTCTGACCAATCAACTATGGCTACAATTTCATATCGGCTGATGCTGCATTTTTACCTACTTTCCTAGGCTTGTATCTGGTGAAAGACAGGTCTGTATCTGCTGGGAAGGAAAGTTAGGTTGTGGGTTATGTTGGTACAGCATACCCCTACCCCTCCCAAATTCAGTCAGCTGATATGAAAGTCCTTCCTCGATTATATTGTCTCAGTTATTATCCTTTTGTTTTGAGGTGTTAAAACCTCATTTCTAACACTTTTATTACATTCTTATAGATCGTCGCTATATGAACGCAGCCGAGTGGCCAATTTTATTGCAGGAATTTTATTACAAACTGTATTCCTTCCTGTAATAAAATTGGTCACTCGGTTGCGTTCATATAGTGACCGATCTATAGCTAGCAACATTTTAAGTTCATGTATTGTAAATTCGATCTCAAATTGATTTTCATGCAGTGTGGAAGGTTGGTTGCATTGGGGGTGGGATGGGGATGGAAAAATGAGAGAACCACCTGCAAGTAGCTATGGGGATTGGTACAGTCCGATATTATCATTTCTGATTACTAGTTGCATGCGAAAGGAAGGCCTGCCCTACAGTTTATTTTAACATTTCTTACTTTTTCGGCACATTAAAAACAGATTCCTCAGCACTAGATACATCATTTCTCCCAATAGTAGGCAATGGGGAGGGGGTGAATAAAGTAATGAGCAAGAAAGGGATGGGATAATTCGATATGTTGCAATTTTTTTGTTGTTATCACCACCTGGAGTTCTTTCTTGGGATACCCATATGGGTTGGAGTAGGTCCTTTGGACACACAAAAGGCTGGAGGGTGAGAGGTAGCTGGGGGCAATGGCTGTGTCTCAAAGGCAAGGATAAAGGATAGGCATGTATCCGCTGAAGATAGATCTGTATCCGCAAGGAAGGAAGGTTAGGTTGGGTTGGTACCGCATACCCCTTCCAAAATCCAAAAAATTAATACTTGCATCCTTGCCTTTGTGACACAGCCAAGCTTCCCCCAGCCACCGCTCACCCTCCCACCTTTCGCGTGTCCAAAGGACCTACTCTTTCCCCCATATGTTTTGGCCACATTAATGGTTGAGTGTGTGGGTGGGTGTTTATTGGGGGGGATGTGTATGTGTAGGTGGGCTTGAGAATGTATCAGCAGAGAAAGCAGTTGCTGAGTAGACTTATTTGTCGTTGATCTGACAGAGGACGAATTCAACCTTTTCATAATTTTACAGGAGAGCCAAAAGAAACCTGCAAGCCGCTATACAAGTACATAGGATGGCGGTTTTATTTTCCGTTCTAACTTCGGCACCAATTGTTCCATGGGTTCACTGTGTTGTCAATGTGACCCAACACTTGATGGTGCTGGCAGAGGACATAATCCGATTTCAGCAAAAATGTCGAATTTGTCCTTTTGTCAGATTAACGACGTATTGTCTAACTTTGGCGGTTTGTAATAAAGGAAGGAGTACTGGAACAAGTTGTTTTGCAATTGCCATAGACTAGAAGATTCAACAACTAATTTGAGAAAATTTTGCAGAAAATTTCATGATATTAAATGCATAGTTTCACTAGTAATGTAACATTGAGTATGGTCATCTTTTACATTTTAAAATTGTCATACAATGAACTCCGAACCATTGAGTCACTGAAGGGACTGATGAAGGAAGAACATGGCTGGAGGAGGGTATGGAGTTGGTGGGGTGGATTGGGAGCTCCTCAGGTCGAATTGGTGTAGAGGCTAGTGCATTGAAATAGCAATAAAATTGGCCTAGTTTGGAAGGATGATCAAGTATCACTTGTTCGGCCACTACTACAAATTGGTTCTTATGTGGTAGCGTTACGTCAGAGGCCAGGAATACATTATATTCGTTGTGCTATGAAGTTAGGCCTGTAAGGTTTAAGCATATGCATGTGTTCATATGCATGTGAAGTTAGGTTCAATAGAAAGAAATGATAGGAGGACTCACTACTGACCCCCCTTTGAAAGAAGGTGCCCAAACTCTCTTCTAACTCCATATCATGTAATGGAGTAATGCACAGTGTCAGAGGGACAATTACACTCTGGCAGCGCCTGTCGTAACATCGCCATTTAAAATATTTCCTACACATGCCACTAAATAAAATAATGTCAGTTGCCAATTTTTAATTATAACTTTCAAGCTTAGTGTCATGAACTTCAACATCCCTACCCCCAGCAGAGTTATGCACGTATAGACGACCAATTATTGCAGCCTTCTATTCACTGATGGTGTCTTTCGTGATACCGGACTACTTATGCTCCTGTGGGAGCTGGATGCTGCTTTACTTGGTTGTGGTAGAGCTTCAAGTTTGATTGTTTTGGTATAACTGGCAGTCTGAGTTGAACCTCATCTTGGTTGATGAGTGGATAAGGCCTTGATTATTCACCAGCAGGCCAGTTTGATTAAATTGAAACCAGCTCTGGGCACTTTTAATGTGTGATGTGCCCTTGAATAAAAATAATTTCTTAGACTACTTAGAGAGATGCAATATGGCAGATGCTGCCTGTGTGCAGTACAAACATTTTTTGGCACTCTCTCCCCAAACTACTTTCTGCAAGGGGAATGAAGTTGACTAGAATTCTTGCATGCATTCAATAACAAAATAGGTCGATTTGTTGTTTCACAGATTTAGTATACCGGTAATTTTAAAGTAGGAATGCACTCTTTTACTCTTCCCAAGAGTTCGTAATTATTCTATAATAATAATGGACACCCCGTGATAGACCTCCTTGGGCCTTTTAGGGGATCATCTTTTCGTCTTTATTCATTGCCTGGGCTGTGATGAATTTTGATTGTGGGAGGAAATGGGAGGACACCGAGAAAACCCACGCAAAGTCAGAGAGCACCCATCGAAACTCTTATCCACTTAAGTATCCTCTGTCCGACACGGGGATCGAACCCGGGACCTGAGAGGTGGAAGGCTGTGGTAATAACCACTACACCACTGTGTCGCCCGTAAATATTCTAATATTTGTAATCGAGCAGTGGGCTCAAGAAAGGAACCAAGCAGCATTACTCCACATGGTCACTCGGAGGAACTAACTTATATCTGCAACATGCTGGTAGCCTACACATGAGATTTGAAGTAGGCTACCTATTTTCAGTATACCTGGAGGTCATTGTGAAATGCATTCTTTTGTACTGCTGTAAGTTCCTGTTGTAACTGGTTGTAACATTTAGATGTTGAATGGTGGTGCTGGCACTGCATACAATTATGTAACTACCAAACTCTCACTTTCAATCCACCTATGCAGATATGTATAGTGTATAACTTGTAATTGTTATTCAATGCACAACATATCTCGCCTAATTTCTAACTGTTCCAAGCCTAAATTAATACATTTTCATCTGTAAGAACACATTATACTCACTCTGTAATACCAGTTCTAACTTTTAGCAAAAAGATTTAATATGAAATCAGTTCGTACTGTACAGTCGGATTACCTTTCCACACCAGGCCGAGAAATTAGCCTCCAACAGAGGTGCTGCCTCCCCGTGATGCAAAGACTCGTATTCCCCTCGGTATGGAGGCTAATATATATCTCGGCCTGGTGTGGAAATATAATCCTTACCGACTTACATACCCAGGTATGTATTGGTATATGATTGTCCCAATATTGGCACCAATGTTGGTCCAGCGCCCAAGATATGGCCAAGCTTCGCAATATTTGACTATTGGATTCCTTTGTGCTACCTGGGGATGATGTATGCGGTATAAAGTATCAAATAAGCTATAAAAGTCGGGAAAATTATGTGAAAATGAAGTTGTTATTGCTTTTCTACATATTGTCTACATGTAGTAATGGCAGGTTTTCAACAATTAAAGAATGGTTATTTGGAAATTACAAATTGCTGTAGTTTTTGATGAACAAGTCCAGTACAATTTCAAACAACTATTAATAAGGTAAGTGTCCCAGTGGTTGACACATTAAGGAAAAAAATTCACGTCGGACACTCTTTCCATAAATATAAGTTAGTTCTAATCGTCGAGACGTGCTCTTTCATCAGCTCTTGCTTTCATCCAGTGCATATTCGTGCCACATTAAACAGGTTAATTTTGCGTAATTTTTTAAAAATATGCACGTATGCAAATGCTCCAGTTATCGACACCCAAAATCATGACTGTTCCAGACTTCCAGTAATTGACACCCTCCAATACTGTATTTACTGCTGTTGTGTCAATACTGTATCATCAGGGAAGGGTAAGTTTTACGCCATGTCAGGTTAGCATAACTTAAAGTAATATTAGATTTTATTCTGAATAATCATCCGTTACATATTATTACACTTACATAAGTAATGATGCTTGAGTAACTGCACTTTAAATTTTTATAAAACACGTGTACAATGAAAATCGCAGCACACTTTTTCATGAGCTTTCCACTCACTAATTAGGTCACGAATTGTCGACCACTGGTCACCTACCTTGTGCCTTCCTTCGGAGGGGAAGTAAAGCCGTCGGTCCCGTGTGCTTGTGACATTGCGCGAGTGCACGTTAAAGATCCCCAGAGTGGCCAAATTTCCAGGAGGAGGACCACCCCCTGGCGTCGGTGTTGAGCCTTAGCAGCAGAAATAGGCCGACGTTAAGCCCCACTGATAAGGTACGTACACCTACCTTGTGTCCTGCAGTAATTTCCACATATGTTTGAATTTCCCACAATTCAGCGTGTAGTGCCATCTCTCGTCGATAATTATCAATATCTTCCATCTACCATTGGGGTGTCAAACCACTAGTGAACTCGACGTGAATGACATGTGCTACACATCTACTGTGTAGTAGTCGGTAGTAATATACGCATCTGTGGCCTTGGGAGTAATGGTGACACTCACTGCTCTTTGAGGTTTGAGCCCTGTACTTTGGGTATGGCTGCATGACTGACACAAGCAACAGAATCAACGTAACAACTTCTGTAAGTCAGAATGGTCGTGCAAGAAATTCATGAGAAAATGAGCTCCCCGGACTGCACTTCCTGCAGACTGGTGTCTGGGCTAGGCCTTATTGGCGCAGGGGCATATGTTGGATCCATGGTGAAGAAGCAACCTACTGTTGCCCACAAGACATTTGTCGCTGCATTTGCTACAGGTCAGTCCATTTACAATGGATTTAATCATTTGTATGGAGTATGAAAATTGCAATATTTCATCAATTAATTAATCCCAAAGATCTCATGACAGCTGTTGTTAAAGCATATCTCTTACAGTCTTAGATTGCAAATACCATGTGTTGTGGGAACTACTAACCTGATATAAACCATATATAACTCTGTAGGTCTGGCTGGAATTGGCGTGGCACGCTTGGGAAACCTGGGCCCATTCAAGAGAAACTCATTGGCAGCAACTGGTGGCACTGAACTGTGACACTTTTATTCATTATGAAATACAAAGTTTGTCAGATGTCCACACTTTCATTTGTGTTGTTGTTTTAAGTCATTGGTTGCAGTTGCATCAGCAGGCCAGATGTTCTCAGGATGCGGTCATGATGAAGTGTAGCATGACTGTTCACTTTCCTCCATGGCCGAGTCGAGTTGTGAAATGCACCTATTTGTTTGGACACGTACACAGGTCTCTTTGCTTCACTTTCTAATATGTGTGCAGGTCTTGGGATTTCCAGTGACACTCTGAACAGCTACCCACAATTTGTTTCTTGGTATCTGCAGTGATCTTACGTCGTGGATGTACAACTGAAGGATTTGCATGCCTGGTTCAGCACTTCACCCATGCCAAATCCCAGGTCAAGGAATTGAAATGGGTTTTCTTGCAAATAATATGATTGCTACTCATAAAGTGTATAAATATGTATAAAATCACAAGGTGGAACTTCAAGTAGATATTATAATTGAAGGGGTCGGTGCAATACTGCCCTAACCCACCAAATGACACAAATTGAGTTTCGTGCACTTCCATATACTACACTCAAATATCTAATAAAGTACACTGAGATTGTCCAGTTTCTGCCATTTGTCGGTGAGAAATCAAACAATGCTTTTATTGCTGCAAGGTTATGAATGCCTTTTCTGCAGCAAAACCGCCCTA
This sequence comes from Catajapyx aquilonaris, assembly GCA_000934665.2. NCBI lineage: Eukaryota > Metazoa > Arthropoda > Diplura > Dicellurata > Japygidae > Catajapyx > Catajapyx aquilonaris. The sequence goes on along the minus strand of JYFJ02004639.1, from coordinate 10,962 downwards.
ACCCTCCGTCTTCAAATATTGCAGCTGCGAGCAACTGTGTCTCACGAGTTGGGCTTAAATAGTGAGCTTTTGCCTGATGACACCGATGTGGATGAGAGTACCTAAGATTCAGAGTTCGATCCTGATAATGATGATGTGCAAAGTAGTAGTCCATTGCAGCAAAATAATAATAATAATAATAATAGTAATAATCGTAGTTGGGTCATTCCATGTCAAGACAGACAATTTGGTGGCTCGACCATCTCATAATTTGATATAAAAATCATTGAAGTGTTGCCAAAAATAAAGTTAAGAGCCTCCCAGGTGAAAATCCCACGGAGATATGGCAACGTCTTTCAGCAACAATGGAGCCGGAAGGACCATTATTCAGGTGAAGTTATTGTTGTACCCTCATGTTCATATTATATTAAATGAACTGACGTAAGATGAGGAACATTTTGGTGGCAACGGGTTAGCCTAGATTGTAAAATTAAAATGCAAAAAAAAATCGCATTATTGTGCAAAACGGACACATTTCATATGGTCCAATGTCATTGTTAAATACATGCTAAGCGTGTGGAATTAATATGGTAGATACATTGTCATCTGATCATCAGTAGTCATTACTACTGCAGGACAACATCAAGGTCAAGCAGACTTAGAGATAATAAATCTGAAATGTCAGAAAAAGCCCTCTATAGGCTACTCCACGTTATTTGATGTTGCGAGTGAACCATTCATGGTAAGTGAACAGTTCTTATACCGCTATGTTATGCATAAAAAGACGTTTCTGCGATCTTAAAAATTGACCCAGCCCCACACTGAGAAAAATGACCCCAAAGATAAAGATGACCAAATTAGTGGAAAACAGACATTTCAGAAGTTTTATTTCCAAGACTGCTTGACCTGTGATGTTGTCCTTCGACAGTATAGTAACAAGATAGTAATGATCAGATGACAATGTATACCTACCATATTAATTCCACACCCTTAGCATGTGTTTAACCATGACATTGGACAATATGAAATGTGTCCGCTTTGCTCAATAATGCGAATTTTTTAAACATTTTTATTTTACAATCTACAGTAGGTTAAACCAGTTGCCACCAAAATGTTCCTCACCTCACAACAGTTCATTTGATATCATTTATATGAACATTAAACTAACTTGTGATACGTTCTTGACCAATTTAGTTCGCATTACAAGTTGGGTGCAATACTGCCCTAACCCTTTTTTTCACACGCGGCCACCTTATTTTGCTCATTCTTAGAGTGGGTGGTGCATCATCATCATCATAATAGCACGTAAATGTTCCTTATTAGTGCCTTGTATATTGGGGTAGAAATTAAATATTGTCCCATGGAAAATGTGATTTATGGGTCATCTCAAACTTTCAAATGCGTTTTTCTCGAAATCAGGTTTGGGAGGGTTAGGGCAGTATTGCACCGACCCCTTCAATTAGTTAACCATATTTTTGTCACTCTACACATATTTATGAACAGACTCTTGTTTGCAAATACCAGCTAAAATATGTACCGGTCATTCCATATGAAGCAGGCCATCTTTTTCTTTTGCCCTCTTCCAGTTTCCTGAAATTTTGTATACAGTCCCTGTAATACTAAAGGAGATGCATCTCCACGTCAAACCATTTTGACATATAACGATTGATTGTCTATTTACATTGCTGACAATATCATCACTTTTGTGTGCATGGCATGATTTGTAGCTGGAAATGACTCGTTCTTGGTAATAGCAGTGGGACCCATTTTACACCAGTGATTGTTTCCAGCAACAAAGTAGCATAAAATGAAGCAGCATTAAAACTTATAGACACTGCCACAATGCATTGCAAAAAAAACAACAGAAGCACTCTACTGTAGTGTGTTTGGGCTCGAAGTGTTTCAATGATGGGTTATTATTTAGATTATTTTGTTAATTTCAAAATTTTCAAAGGTAATTTTGAAATCAGTGTTAGTGTGAATCAGCATAAAACTGCTCCCACCTGTTTTCCGGTTTTTGGTAGCTGTTGGAAATCAAACTAAATTAAAATTTCATATTTTCAATTGTGAATTTTCACATTTGGACAATTTCGATATATATTTTAAATTGGCCCTAAAAACCATCCTAACAATGTATTTTACAACTCCATTGTGAAAAGGTGGACTGACATACCATGTGGCATCAATAGCTCGACTACATGAGGGACAGATAAATAGTAACATTAGAGAATGGACCGTCTTAACCCTTCGTCGGTGACTTGGGGGCATTTTGACCCCAGCACCACATTTTAAAAGATAACTCAAGAAGTTTTGGTAATTTTCATTTCTCCTTTTTGAACTTCTTCAATTGGTTATTGGCACAAATATTGGCGTTGAAGTTGAAATTTTATACTACTAACCGCGATCAGAAAAAATTAACTACGAAATTATGCGTAGAGTAAGGGCAGCAGGGGAGAGGTGGCCGGGAGTGACAAATATGTGTTGGTGCACTTTCAGAGGATTAAGATACAGGGAGTCAATTAAATCAACTTTTTCGCCAAATATAATATCTGTACTTATTGTGCCATTGTACTATGTGCAAAAAATAGTCGCAGTACATTTGGGGGCAAATTGCCCCCACATAACCGGAGAAGGAATTTTCTTCACGTCACCACCTGAGGTTAAGCATTTTGTAGCATTTGTGAGTAATACTCTGTTCTAAGTTAGAGGCTAATTCTCTCGTGTTGCTATTTACCTGTCCCCAGTGCCAGATTTCCCATTAGGCACAGTACGTATTTGCCTAGGTGCGGTCGCGAGTTGCAATAAATACGAGGGCGAATCAGATAGTAATTGAGAACTTTTTTTATTCAGAGGTTTCGCTAGAGAAACTGAAACTGAGATATACACATAAAAGTGCAAGTCTTTCTCTAATTTTACCCACAGTCAGAACTTCAGCGACATCGAGGAAGTGAAAGAGGCCATCCCCCACTGGCTTCCCACCCAGTCTGACACTTTCTTCTGCAGGGGTATGGAAAAACTCGTGTCCTGATGGGACAAATGCACCAAATTGTATGGCGACTATGTCTAAAATTACAGAAAGACTTGCACTTTCATATGTATATCTCAGTTTCAGTTTCTCTAGTGAAACCACTGAATTAAAGAAGTTCTCAATTACTTTCTTATTTGCCCTCGTATATATATATATATATATATATATATATATATATATATATATATATATATATATATATATATATATATATTTTCAAATACAATAATAAGAAATAAAGGTGATATTACAAAAAAATCTCATTTTTGACCCCTTGATTTACCACTATAGGCAGAAAAGGTAATTGCGAAGGGTGGCCATAAGGCGAAGGCTGAAGGCTGAAGGGCTGCCACATTTTTCATTTAATACTATCATGAACAACTTACATTATGGATGCGAAGAGAAAAAGGAATCATGGATGGGATCCTTTACAATTAAAAAAAAACTGCAATTGGCCACAGGAGATTAGTATATATTGCTTTTTACAGCAATGATAAATGAGGCCCAATTTTTTAACTCTATCTTCTTTGCAAAAATTAACATTTAGTGAAATTAATGGCATTGCTTATTGTAAGCTTATTTTAAGGTTTACCCACACAGCAGAAAGTATTGCACGATCATTGATTTCATAAACTATCTTTTCTTTATCGTGTGTTTTATTTTATGACTATAATTTTACATAATTTCCCCACTTTTATAGCATCGAAGTTAACCTTTGGCTCATTGAATATAATGTAAGTTAACAGAGTCTGCCCAACATAATAGCTTTGTTTCGGGGAGGCATGGTGGTCAAGCGGTTACGCCGCTGGCCAGCCAAGCGGGAGGCCGGGGTTCAAATCCCGTTCCCGTCACCTCTGCTTGGCCAGGTCTTTTTCCACTTTTCACCCAACATGCCTGGGCAGAATATATTGCACTCCCTACTCTGCCCGGGGCCCGGAGAAAAGGTCTGGTGGTTACAGTTATATCATACGGAGCCCCCCTCTTGGGAACCTCCTTCCCCCCCTTAAGACCAACAAAGGTTAGCATAGGGGTAATTTAAAAAAAAAAAAAAGGTTTCTGGCACAGTTTATGTTGCTTTGTGGGAGGTTTTGAGCCCTTATTGGTGTGCAGGGACGTTTTTTGAAGGTTATGATGTCCTTGTAGAGAGTTGAGCTTTTGCCTGAACAACAAGCAACAGCATAACAAGTCCACTGGATTTGCCATGTGCAGCTCTGCATTATAGTCCATGCTCCATAGATTGCAATGCTTTTATGTTTGGGTTTTATGATTGGAATATGCATCATGAGTGTACAGTAGGAGGGTCAGGGGCGTGGGAGGAAGGAGGAGAGGCAGGTGTAACATTTCTGTTCCAGAGCCTGCTTTCAATATTGCAGGAGTGTTTTTTTATTACACTTTCTCCTCCCCAACTTCTCCTGGGTGCTCAGGCGAGAAGTTTAAATGCAGTGGGGAGGGGACATTATTTCATTTCATACATATAAAAGACCTATTTCCTCATGGAACTGGTTCTGTTCTGCTGGCTCCTTCCATCCAATTTTTGCAGTTCCCCTGCATGACGCACTGAAAAATTTGCACAAAATCAAGATAACTATAATATAGCAGTTTCCTATCGTACTGTTGAACCACTCGAGAGGAAATTACAGTGCAAAAGGTACATGGCACTGACATTTATATTTGTCAACACTGCACTCCTTGCACTATCAACTCATGATCTTCGCCTTGCAGATATTTCTTGTAAGTCTATTCTCTAAGATGCATGCATAGTAGACAGTGATGGGCACTAAATACTTGAATGTAATTAGATACTAAAACTAACTACTGCATAAAAATGTAATTAAATGCTAAATACTAAATATGGCATAAGAAAGTAATTAGATGCTAAATACATCAATACGTTTCATATACATTTTTTGTTAATGTTTACCGGTTTTCTTATTTTTATCCAAAGAATGATTGTAAGAAATTAGTTGCAAGACTTCTCAACTTCAGGAAAAGCGTAAGTTAATAATAATAACAGAATGACAAAATAATGAAAATCAAAAGTTAGTCTTTCCAGAGAAAAAGCTGCTCAGTAATTAGGTGCTTTTCTTTCATTAGGTTTCAGAATTAAGAATTATGCAAATATGAATTAAAAGGGAGTTAGGGAAAGTATTTGCGATATGTAATTAAATACTCAGAAATGTATTGAAATACAGGAGAACCAATGTAGTTATAAAAAAATACATCTCTATATACCAAAAAGTAGATAGCATTCCGATACATCATGACTGTCATTGATTGATAATGTGAAGCAGGTTGTTCACATATTGATGATCATTAGTAATTGACTGGTTTTAATACAAATATGGGGTATCGTTGAAAAGAGTAATGAAGAATTGAAGATTCCACTGGATTGACACTGGTTAGAGGAAGGGTCACCTCTGCTCACCCGTCCGCGGCAATAATTGTTACTCGAAAGAACATTGCAATTTCCTCTTGAAAATTGCTCTACTATAGCCTACATAATAATTATGATGTGTGGAATTCTTTGTGACGGTTCCATATATTTGGTTGATTACAGACATATTAATGGCCTAATAAGATGAGTAATGGCGACGTGGGTTGAGCCATTTTCTGTATTGTTAGGAAACGCCAGAAGAAAATATTATATGCGCCCTAATAAGAACCCTATTAATTCATGGAACTTGTTCTGTCCCTCTGGGCCTTATCTTCCATTTTTGCAGCTCCCTGCATGGGTAGCATGACGCACTGAAAATTATGAACATAATCAGCATCCAATAACATAATTTAGCAGTTGGGAGTTATAGGTACCATAGACGATATATTAGGGAGACGGAGTGGCGCCGCGGTAACGCGCGCGCCCACGGAAGTTAAGGTCCCGGGTTCAATCCCCACCCGGGGTTCCCACCTTCTTTCGTGCAGAGTTGGGCCATCTCTGGCCTCGTTTCGGGTGGCAATTTCCGACAGACTAAGCCACCCGGGGGAGTTCACAAAATGGCTGTTTGAGACATTGCACATGCACTTTGCACATCCCCTCCTACCTACCCTTGGAACACACTAAATACTATCTTAGTATACCAGTTCCTCCCAGATGGTGGTAGTCCACCCCCCTAAAGGAAATGTAACTCCCAATGGGGTAATGCAAAACAAAAAAATAAATAAATAAATAAATAAATAAATAAACATAGACGATATATTGGGCGATATAATTTGAGCTCGTTACTTTATAATTATTACCAGATTATTACCCTCTATGTGTATAGTTTTAAACGTACTGCACCAATACTCGATTGTTAAAATTGCATTTTGAATGGTCTCTACCAGGCATGATTTGGCGCGCATCCTTCCCTCCCAAAAGCGCCATTGTGTTGACAGTCAATATTAAACGTTATTTAGCATCGTTGTTTGTAACAGTGATTCTTTAGCAGCGTGAACTGCTATCAGTATACTGTATGCTACTAGCACAACACTATAAGATTTAGTGACAAGTACGCTACACTCTGAAACTAAACATATTAACATGCTTCACCCCACCGACAGAAACTCAAGTGATAAGCATTCATTTCCCTATTCTGCTACAGCTATACTGTCCACCAGTTAAAAAGCTACACGTTATTTAAATGTCGCTGCGATGTTAAAACGTGAAGCGATCAGTTACTTTTTAGCCGGCAAGCGGCATTGAGCATTTTGATTTTCCATCATGGCTGGCGAAGAACGGTTGAAGAATGAGTTTGAGGCCAACGGGCTTCAATTCCAGGGACAAGAGGCAGTGGAAAAAGGTAGGTGGAGTACTGTGAAGATGACCAGTGTTGAGTGTAATGGTGGACAGCGTTAGGGACTGAGAAGTCGCGAAGGTGTCGGTTACATTGAGGGAGCGCTGGATTTGATGTGACGCTAGGCCTAGCTGGATGGTCGCCTCGTGGTTTTTGGGGAAGCTCCTGGATTGTTAATGGTCGTTGTTGATGGACATGCGCTTACGCATGTGTATGGGTGGGCTTGGAATTGGAATTGGGAGGTGGGAAATGCTCAATGGGGAAAGTTTCATGTAAGAATTGTACAGTGAATCAAGGCCAGGATTGTTGGGGAAGGAGGTAAAGTAATTACACGGGGTTTAGGGTGGCGCGAGTTAGTATTCTTTCGTGCAATTTACTGGGAGAATGCTCAGGGATGTTGTCCTGATTCTAATAAATGTGGCATATGAAATCTCAGGACAAAAGACCATGGGGAACAGCAATTATGAGAGTTATTTTACATTCAACATATCCTGATTGCACCGTGATAGCTGTATTTCTAATTGCATGTCATACCTATTATCTATGCTAGTAAAATACTAATTGATATTATCCAACATGTAGAGCTTTCAGGTTCTTCCTGATGTAACCTTACACTATTGTAATCAATGTAGGTTGGGTTAGGTTAATCTTAGTTATACCTTCATTGTTACCAGATATTTCTGCAATGAATGCGGTAAAAAAGATATGGTTTCAGTGTATTACTGCTGTGAGAGTATGATGTGGGAGACTGTAAATTGAGGCGCTTGGAACAAAAGTGGCCCAAGTCAATTTTTGCCACTGCTGAGAAACGACCGCCATCACGCTCATAAGACTACTCCAAGTTGGTCCAAAGTTGGTGTAGGTCCTAATTTGGACATTTGGTCAGTAGATGGAGTAATCATATTTATGCTCCAAGGAGAATTGCCTCGGCCATGGGGCATTTCAGGTCAATTTTTGTAGCACTATTTTTTTTGGACTTGGGCCACTTTTGTTCTAAGTGCCTCAATTATTCCGCTGATTATGGTCGAGTCATGTTTCATGGAAGTTTTTTTTTCATTGTGCTCCAGTAGTAGTATGTGGGAAAAGATGTGGCAGTTGCACTTTTTGACATGTATATGCTACCAACTGCCATAGGCTCTAAAGTCTAAACTATGAGGGTATACAGATGTGCCCCAGAAAAAAAAGACTGTGCCTGGGCAAATCCATCCACGAGATTTAGGGAAAAGGTCATGCAAGGAGGCTAATTTTCCACAGATGACATAATAATATAGTTGGGTTATTCTATTTCATTAAGTCCTAAAGTCCCATTGTGTGTATGAGTGATTCTCCAAAAACTTACCAATACTAGGTTCCGGCAAAATAACTCAAAAAGGGCTTGACTGACAGTTGATTTTTTAAACGTCTGTAGATGCAGTTGACACCTACTCATCCCCATGCAAACAAAGAGAAATATTAAATTACCTTTTACTGCAAAAATTGTCTAAGGGCCTAAAATCACTCCTCCTGGCATGCCCCAGTCTTATTTTAAAGCATGCTATATTACAATTTTATCATTTAGACAAGTTCCAATACTATAATTAAATTTTACATACTTGAAGGTATAAAACAACGTTTTAAAAACTATTTATATAATAATAATAATAATAATAATAATTGTTGGGTTAGTGCTCACCCAGAGGGTATTTGCACGGACCTTTATTTCAATCGAAGTATACATGGTGCCATATTCGAAGCGCCCGGGCCCACGGGCAGGATGACAGGAGGGGATGTGCAAGTGCAGTGCAGTAACGGTGCTTGGTCGTTTTGTGAACTCCCCCGGGTGGTTTAGTCTGTGGATATACCACCCGAGACGAAGCCAGAGACGACCCCAGAACTTTGCACGAGATGAAGGGGGTGTCCCCGGGCTGGGATCGAACCCGGGACCTTAACATCCGTGGGCGCGCACGTTACCGCGGCGCCACTCCGTCTCCATTAAAAACTATTTACCGTATTACCTCTCTTAAATCGGCATGCCGGTGTAGTAGAGGTCGACCAGTTTTTAGAAATGCACGATCTTGTGGCGAGGTGGTAAGGCGAGGTTTTCTTAAGCACAACAATATAATGATCTGTGTGAAAATGATTGTTGCCCACGGGCAGGATGACAGGAGGGGATGTGCAAGTGCAGTGCAGTAACGGTGCTTGGTCGTTTTCTGAACTCCCCCGGGTGGTTTAGTCTGTGGATATACCACCCGAGACGAAGCCAGAGACGACCCCAGAACTCTGCACGAGATGAAGGGGGTGTCCCCGGGCTGGGATCGAACCCGGGACCTTAACATCCGTGGGCGCGCACGTTACCGCGGCGCCACTCCGTCTCCATTAAAAACTATTTACCGTATTACCTCTCTTAAATCGGCATGCCGGTGTAGTAGAGGTCGACCAGTTTTTAGAAATGCATGATCTTGTGGCGAGGTGGTAAGGCGAGGTTTTCTTAAGCACAACAATATAATGATCTGTGTGAAAATGATTGTTACTCAAATGAAGGCATTACTTCATGTTCTACGGTGTGGATACAGCCAAGAACACTTATATTGCTTGACACGGCTTGACACATCCCATAAGATCGTTCGTTAAGTTCTAAAATTTTCAATTAAAAGTGCAAGGCTTCAATAAGGGAGCATACCTACTTAGATATTTCATACATTGGGTTTGGATTTTATTATCTGAGTAACGAAGCTTCTCAGACATATTGATACCATTACACAAAGTGATCCTCTGATTACCAACGAAATCTACGACCAGCGGACTATTGAGCAAAGCAAAGGACCGAAGGAATTTGCCTGGATCCTTTGTAATGTTTAGGGGGGGTTCCCCTCTCAGAGCAGACTTAATATGGGATTGTCACACCTTATGCCCTGTGCAATAGATGAACTTGCATATTCTCAAAGCCCTGTAGGCCTGTGCTCACACGTTTTTCACAGTAACATTATTTTAGTACAGTAATCAGATACATTCCAAAAGATTCTACAAGATCAAAATATTGGAAATCTACCTCAGGTATTGCGGCCTGCCGGCTACCCCGGGCTTATACCGGCATGCCACTTTAAGTGAGGTAATATGTTAATAATTTCACATGGCCTTGCTGCATCACTCCAAAGTGTGTCCTGAGTTTTCATGGTACTCTCCTGGTTCATGAAATTTTTTAAAAAATTGCAGTGAAACAAAGGGATTTTTTACTCAGTTATTTGGCAACACTGCTTCTCCATGAGAGCTTGATTTGACTACAGATTGCTGTGCAAGAGGTTCTTCTCCTAGTGGGTTAAAATAATTAAGGAGTTTTAAATTCAGTAATGCAGCACATTTTGTGCTCACACTCCTGGTTCACTTTTCTATGGGACAAAATAACTCAAATGTTTTGAAATAACTGTGATTCCATGTGATTAAGTGATGTCATCACCTGACAGAAATTTCTAGAGTCAACGTTTCTTCTGGACCGTGATATTAATCCTAATGCATCCAAAGGTCATTCTTCTGGCTCCAAAACACCAGGCAATAATATTTGATGACAATAATATTGTAACAAAATTGTCATTCTTGAACTAGATACAACTCAAAAAATTTGCCATCGTCAACTAATGTCTGAAAAACTAACATTAAAATTCCGGCAGCTTTTTAGTGCCTGCTGTGGCTGTTTCAATGCAAAAATATTTCAAATTCGACTTCTGAGCCCAGGTTTTTACTACTTGGGGGACAGATATTTAAAAACCGAGTTTCACTTTTTGATCTAATGTATGAGGAACAACATCCAATATAAATGATTGCGGTTAACTGCAAAATCAATCCTGAAAGGTTTCAATCACTTTAGAATATGAGTTAGGGCCCCCTATTTTTCCCTTGTTTGTGACCTCACATAGAGTAAGTGTAAACTTTTCCTCATTTTGCTTTGAAAATGGTAAGTTTTTGGAGAATCACCCATATACAGGGTATATCTTGCTAGTGGCTCATCTGCCAAAAATGAAGTTGTTGGCCCAAAGTAAGTCTAAAATATAGGGATGAGAATGGGGAACTAGCCTTCATTTTGGAAACTACATAATAAATTCGCCCTTTTTTTCTGGATTTTTTTGGCATATTCCGTTTTAAGATATCAGTTCCCGTTCCGGAGTAATTGGGGTTTTTATGTAGGGAAATGGTGACGTCACTGTTTCCCTA
>KZ539184.1:8382-22167 GCA_000934665.2 Catajapyx aquilonaris | reverse complement strand
GGGGGGGGGGGGGGGGGCGTTACCTCATCGACATAAACCAGTCTTCATCAAGACATGGGCATTATTATGTTGGGGAAATAAGTGCGCCAGGGGGAGTATTACAAGTACAAGTTGGAGTGGCCAGGAGTCGAGTGCGAGTGGTTTGCATTTGGTAATATCAAGAGTAAATAATGGTAATATTCATGCTTTGAAGTCTCATGGCATTGGAAAAAATATTTGAATTGGGGGTTTGGGAGGCTTCGTCCACCAGGATCGCCATCGTCGCTTGTTGCAGTACTACACCGCACCGGCGCCTAATCGGCAACCCCCCTCCCTACAGGTGGGGAGCACTAAGGTCATTGGGATCTATAAGGCTGGGGTAGGAGTTGCAGGGACTGCACGGGAGTGACAGCTTCTGTCATGTGTTATAATAATATGAGCGAGACCTGTTGTGGTCTGAATAAGGGCGTGCAGCAGCCAGTATTTTATGACCTTGGACAGTATATTCAGGTCAACAGACAATTGTTGGACCTCGTACACCTAAGTTATGTTGATTTTATAATTATTGTGCATCTTGTCCAGTTTTGAAATATGATCAAAATGCACCAAAACAATAATAATAAGGTTTGTTTCTTTCACAATTTCTGCTAACTGAAATTAAGTAACATTTTTAAACTGCTCGTGGATGACGAGAAAATATGGGAAATATTACTGACCTGAATGTATGGCCAAGGTTTTAAATGCCATGGGGGAAAAAGTGTTCAAAATTCTGGCTCTTTAATTGGATGAGAGAGCGCTGCAAGTAATAGCCAGATTATTTTTTTAAATCCTCACTAACATAATTCCCAAAAGCAATGGGTATGTTACACCGGGAAACAAATTTCTTGGGAAATTTCATTACTGCGTAATTATTTTTTCATTTCTGTCAATGAAGCATTAACATCTGATAGGGATATTCATATAAACTCGATACCTTTGGCTTGCAGTGTCTCGTTGTTTTAATCTTACCTGTATTAAAATCAACCTAAATGACGAGCATATTTGTCAGGGAAGTGATAATGGATGCTGCCTGAGCACCGTGTCTCCAAAATTCCAATATCCGACTCCACCGCAAAGTCCCTGTGGCGTCAATTGGAAAATGCGTTTCCTATTTCCAATCCATCAATTATTATCGGCTGATAAGAATCACTCCCAAGACCGGAAGGAGCTTTGCACCGTCTTCCATGCAATGAAAATACCACATGTCCATATCTTTATTAGCGCGCCAACTTAATTATGTACCGCCCATCGTGTATTGAGAGCAACTATAAGCTTATTACATTGTGCAAACGCCATAAGGAGGGGGATCAAGAAAATTTGGGGGTAAAATTCTCGCTAACTAACAACAGCAGAACCGATTTTTTTTTTTTTGTGTAAGTGTAACTGACCTCTCTCTTACACAATACACATGTTGGTGGTACTTTTCCCATATTACACTGTTCGACAAGGAAAAATTCTTAGGGCTGCTAAGGACCCATACCTGTGGCGCTCATGCGATAGTGGAATGGTGGGGGTCACGATCACCTTTCGTTTCCCCGCCTCCCTCGCGATTTGGGCGCCATCTAGATATCATATCAAATCGTAATCGACAAAGCTTCAAAACTGAGCAAAGGTCATCTCTGTATGTGTTGCTGTTTTTGAGGGGGAAAATACCCCCCATGACTTTTGACTCAACCCATGTAACTTCAAAGTCATTGGGTCACAGATGACCAAATCATGATAAAAACCATCCTTACGTCGCCTATGATGAAATAAAGCGTTAGAGGTTAGAATGTTTAAATCCCAAAATCATAAATGTGTGCAATACAGGGTTAAGGACTCGTCGTAGCTCTCACAGTGCAAATCAGTAGGTTATCAAGGAAACCGTCGATTCTACAATTTTGCCAGAGGCCATGTCTTGGCCAAAGTTCCTTCGATGCTAAAACGTCTTCATAATGTAAGAAAGAACGGGATGAAGATTTAATATCTTTGGTTTTGATTTATTAAAGTACGTCCAGGCAGCACTGGTATTTCCAGGTTTACTTAGTTCTCCCTATTTTTATTGTTGTAGGCCAGTTTTTTTAAAATATTAAATTAATATTTCATCTCAGTTCCTACTGGCAAACGTGCACCATTATCTTCTCTTGCAACATCTACTTTAGAAGCATGTGCATTTTTGTTCACATACCCATGGGTTTTCTTTTTAGGGAAAATTTTGTGATTGCATGCAAAAGGTCCAAGAATTTCCTTCTGTTTCACCGCCTTCACCATTTTGCATGTACAAGCTAATCATCATTTTGAAGGTTTTCGGTACCTGCATGTCCTGTGGTAGGAGGGAAGCCTAGAATAAGAGCAGATGTTCGCATGAAAATTGACAGTTACCTTAAGAATAGGCTTGATTCATACCATACCATTTTATGTTTCTGACTTGCCTTCCTTTCTTATACAGCAGTGCCGCGTTCTTTGTCCAGTTCTATACCTCTTCTCTTTCCAGTGACCATATCAACAGATGGCTGTGAGATGTAAACTTGATTAATTTTATGAATAACTTGCAAACTATTGTAGCCTATATACAGAGTATTCCAAGTATGCGGGTAGATTTAGTTATGGTTTTGTTATTTTTATATACAGGGAGTTCCAAGTTCGTAGGTCACTTGACTTATCACTAATATTGCCCGAAGTTGTTATTTTTTTGTAGCTTGTTGCGCCTCGATCCAGGTGCCCTATTATACAGAGTGCGGAAACTTAACGTACCGTCGCGTCGCTTTGGGAAATGTTAGAGGGTTCTAAGCGATCATTTTAAGTATAGGCATCATGTGTATCCGAAGCATAGTTACCAAGAAAATTAGCATTAAATGAAAAGTGCATTATAGCATCTTCTATGTCTCGGATACAGCCTGCGATACTTCCATCGCCTAGGCCATTGCCTTCTACGCCTAATGGGATCCTATATTAAATTTAAATTGCATGATAACACCTAAAATTTAAGCGAAAAGGTAAGGTCGTGTGGAGGGACGCATACGTGCAGGATATTTTACACCTTGTGTTTGACGCCAATTGTCTATGTAACTATGCTTCGGAGACCCACGATACGTACTATCAGATTCAAATACTTTTGGCCACTTTATCCTGGTCTTGAAGCAACCCTTCACACACACACACCTCCTTGACGTGGGGTCTGTGCGAAGGGTTGCTTCAAGACCAGGATAAAGTGGCCAAAAGTATTTGAACCCTATAGTACAGTACTTGTACTTAAAATGATCGCCTGGAACCCTTCTACCATCCCCCAAAGCGACCGAAACCTGTATAGCAACTACTATATTCGACCACCTGGACTTATAGGATGAAAGTTCGACACAGAATGACTGACTAAAAAGAAATGTCTGGAGGGTCACTGAAGAATATATAACTCCTCGAAGACTCAATCTGTGTGACACTGGATTTGGATAGTTAAACCCGGGGGTCTAGCGTCCGGACGTACAGTACAGCAGTTGCTTTTGTGACATATGAAATTAGGCTATACTGCTCATTTTGAATGTCCATCTCGGAGAGCCCATCCCTCTGACAACACCAAAGGAGAACCGAATTAGAATGGTGGTGCGTTAGCCCACTTTTGCTGGAGGGGATCAGAGACTGTCCGTGGAATTCGCAGGGCTGTGCGAATACTGACTGAATATATGTGTTGAATGGCAGGAGAGAGTTTTGGAATAGGAAAGGGAAACACAGGAAAAACACTTTATTGCATAGCCGTTTCGAATTCGGGAAATGTGGCTTGGGCGTGACAAAGCAAAAAGGCGATAGCACAGTCGTAACTAAATCAAACAATGGAAGCGCTTAAAAGTTACACTAATCTCATTTAACAATAACTCCAAACAAGCCTGAGCTATAGGTCCACCAGATAAATCCACACGCTACCTCAATATTAACCAACTCAACATTATTTTTCTTTCAATTAGGCCTACTACCTGCAACAAAACAAGCATATAATGCATTTTTAACTGCAGTTCAGATGAAAAGGTACTGTACTTATTTGTTACATGCGACTGATTTGTTTTGCTTCTTTAGCAAGAAAAAAAGGCCCCAGATGGGCGTATGATCCAGAAAATAACGGCTGAGCCGCTGCGAACATGCAAAAAAGAACAGCAATTTTGGTCAGCAGTGATATATCTAAATTGGATATCCAAAAAAAAAAGGCTGATAAAAGCCTTACTTTGACACATGATTACGTATCAGCGGGCCCTATTCGTACGAATAATGCAGATCAGAATTCGTTTAGTAGGCTACAAAATAATGTAATGAAAAATCGTTCTGATAACCTTCTCTGTCGTAGTTCCTTTGGTAGAAAAAGGTGGAGCCACATGGTGATAAGCATGGCGGGATAGAAGAATTGCAGAGAGTTGCGCACTCCTGACATCTCTTGGGGATTTACAAAAGCAGCTTCACAGATCATCCTATTTTTTACCGCTCAGTTTTTTCACGTAATATTGAAAATAGATCGAAAATGATCAGGCGTTAAAAATGCAATTGCTGCTTATGATGAGCGACATGCCTTCATAGATCCATTTGTAAGGCTGGGGTTGGCCATTACACATTATTGACGTGCCTGCATGATGGAATGTGATCCAAATAGATAAAAGCAGGTAAAAGTTAAAATAACTTGCCGGTATGAGAGGGAGGGGGGGGGAAGGCACAATCAGGATGGGCAGTTTTTCATTTTCGACAGCATGTTTTTTTTGTGTTTTTTTGCTTCTCTGCCTATTCCATATGCTGACGTGGTTTGTCACTGTCATTTCCTATTTATTCCGTCACCGACTTTGTGACAGCTAAAATGTTAAACTTGTATACGGAATTGGTTCTCGAAGGCTATTACGGAATATTGACAAAATTAATATTTGTGCCAACATGCAGCGAATGACCGGTTGATGAGATAGGTTCTCAGAAACTACCTATAAACTATATGTACCGGTATTGACACGCGAAGCGTCAACATGAATGGACATTTCACTATCATTGTATGATACTACTACAGTGCGCATTATAATGCCTGTGTTTTGCATGATACTTTGTCGTATTCAAGTAATATCCTGAACAGAAGTGGCCTAATGTGAACAGCTGAAGGGATTTTTGCAATTTTGGTCCGCATAATGGAATTTTTACTCATCGAGATAGGCCTGAAGGCTTGTAGGTTTTTACATGGAAAAATTATTTTGCAGCTCTTGTGCACAAAAGTCTACAGTCATGTGGATATTTATATAGTTGGTGTTCCTTTTTTTCGCAGCGAAATTAGGATTTACTGTGCTTTTTTGTGCTTTGGCAAGCTACAGTACCATATCTTTTTTTCCCTTCCCTTCCTGCTGCCTTGCATTCTACATTGAGGATCTCGAATAATATGACAAACACAATAGAGAGTAACAGAGTTGCAATTTCTATTATCCTAAAATTATGAACGCTTTAAAGTAATTATTGTAACGTTCTTAATTTATGGTTACTTTCGTAACGATGAAATTTCCAGTATATATTTTTTAAACTGTTGCACAGCAAGGGTAAATGCAGTTGAATGCAACAGCAGGTAAACTCGTTACAATTTCCGTATTTATTACGCTGTACAGAATGTTTGGTAATAATACAGTCACTCTTCCACTTGTAGGTGCACCCGTGTGGAGCAGAGGATCACTATATGAAGAAGCATTTCGCCAGGTGGAGCCCTTCGTTACCGAGGTGAGTGGCAAATATAAGGCATAAAATATTAATATCCTGGCAGGTATGCATACCTCCAATAGACCTCGCATTTTAAATATAAATTTAAATGTAATCTTTCACTTTTAATGTAAATTGCAATCTGATTAGCTGTAGCAGGCAGTGGCCTAGTCGATGGAAATGTCACCGAAATATCTGCTACAAAGGTTGGTGTTTAGGCATGTAAATTGGGCCAACGAATATCCTGGAAGATTGACCTGGAGTTCTGGCTGACCTTGGCTACAATCAAGACACTCTGATGGCATGTCTTTTCTATAAATGTGTTCATACCTTATGATTTCCTTCTCAGCATTACTGGGAAAGTTTCTTGGAAGTTAGTACCTGATAGTTATGGTGGGAAAAAAAACTGTGGGAAATACCCAATGTTGCAGCACTCCGGGGCCAGCATTTTCGCTCCCCAATAAGCTTCTTATGTATTTGATACTCATTCTGAGTAGGCCTACTTAGTGATTATCTTTAGAGAGCCTACGCATTGCAATGTATTTCAATGGCAGTGCAGTAGTACTGTAGTTAACGATTACTTCGCACTGCGTATATTTTCATAGGTGCTTTGGAAGAATTACTTTTAGAGATTATGAATTACCTGCTGGTATTATGTTGATTGACTGCCTCTTTTCAACTAATTCCGGGAAGTTTAGGGAAGTTCATATAAGCTGTATGGCCTGAAGGGTTGAATCCATTTAGACTAATATTAAAATGAAATGCAGTATTTTCCGGGGTAGTTTTTCGAATATAGCAGTTGTTATAGAATGGGGCACCTGGTTAGGGGCACAACAAGCTACAAGAAATAACTACTATTTGGCGATATCAGTTACAAAAAAACGACCCACGAATTTGGAATACCCTGTCCATAAAAATAACAATTTGATAGTTACTGATGTATAATAATAAGCAGCTTAGTGAGAGAAAATTGATAACCACCACGGGCACTTCAACAGGAACTCACTGTATGACAGTTTTGACAAGCTGTCACGACTCGGTCAGTTATAAGCCTACTCTAATACAGTACATTCTGTACTAGAAATCCGGTGAGAGACAGGATATTAGTTCAATAAAATTATCGGTAAAAATTTTTATTACTAGAGTTTTATTGCGACTTGTGTGGATGATGTCACCCTCAGCAGAGCTCCTCCCTAACCCCACATCAATGTCCGTCACGCCGCGCCGGCATCTTCCGCCCTCCATTCTACTATTTCTGAAAGCACTAGACGTAACTGGAATGTCAAGAAACTAGTGAAGAATAATTGTTACTTTTTTCAGACCCATTGTTTAAATTACAACTGGGCAATATCAATTATAACAATAAAAGGTCTTGCGGAGACTGATAGTGTCCCGCAAGATAAGAATGAAGGGGGAGAAGCAATGTTGCCTTTTATTGCTTGTGGCTTATATTATCACCATATTTTTCATGGAGGGTAGAAAGCGCCGACCGCTCCTCGAATACGTCAGTAAATTGAATGTTGTTTACATAGCTTGTTTGCCAGGCAGCTGCTTGTGGGATGCCAACCAGAAACAGCATCATATTCGTTATTATAGCTAGGCAGGGCTCTGAACCTCCTGGTTGCCTAGCAATAAGGAATGCTCATTCTTCGTCACTTGCGTCATTTTGCTCTGCCGCATCACTGCCTGCTGTTACGCAAATTTATTGGACATATTTACACCAACAGAGTTATAGGAGTCGTCTGTGAAATGAAGCGGATATTAGCGTTGGATATATATCAGCGTGTCGGTGTCACTCTTGTAAATTAGTTGCTCCCACCTCCTCCATTCCATCAATAAATAAGTGAAATAAAAAAGATACACATATAGGGTGGAATTTTCGTCCCACTGCTAGTCACTGTTAACTTAGCAGTAACCATCCCCATCACTGGTACTGCTAAGTTAGCAGTGACTAGCAGTGGGACGAAAATTCCACGCCTCATCTTCTCTAATGTCCTTGCTTTTATTCCAGGCATTTCGGCAGAAAAATAGTGTTTGTGAATAGCGTGAATCTATTTTGAAACTATGCGAATTCCTTATACCGTCCGTCCGAAAAGTACATCATGTTAGAAAGGAAACAAATGGAGTGAACACAGACCTGCTGGCTTTCCCCATCAGTCAGTGACCATTTTCGAGGGTTTTATGATCCTGTAACTCACTGCAGAACTTTTGCGATTAAACACAACCTTCACCCTCACTCTTTGAGCAAGGATTAAATATGATTAATAACCACCAGTTTCCATTTCACTTATTCTAATCTGAGATTTGTTTTGTCCCTCCACACCGAGATCCACACACAGCCTTTGAATATACACATACATTCAATACGGTAGTGGTTAATATTAAAATATATAACAAATAAGGAAAGGAGGAATCACAAAAATTATTACTGTACACCAGCCGATGCTATGAACATACTATCAGTGGTTTCGCATGGTAATTTATATAGGCTATGAGAATTTGTCGTAAAGCCTACATATTGAGTGAATGACTGTTTTTTTCTGCTTGTTCTTTGATTATTTTTGCAGCGGGAGGGATGTGACTGCCACAGGTCCGTTCACAATGCCCTTTCCCTGTCCCGATCCCCCCTGATATATAGCTATTCTCCGCGATGGCTCCGGGTCATGTCAACCCCTTTCCCCTTGTTCCATATGAGTTGAGCCATGTTCCCACTGTTCTCTTTCTCTGGGCAAGGTGTATCCATTCTAACTTCTTCGCCGTCACTCTCTAGCACAGGCCACCTCCACCTTCTGGGTCCCAGCTTGAGGGGAAGTGGATGTCGTGTGGTGGATGGACAAGTCGGTTGGTTGTCGTTGGTTTATGAAGACAGGTGCCTTGCCTTCTAACTGACGTACTGGTCGTATAAGACTTGATGATAGAATTTAATTACTCATATGAGGGGAGCTGGGGGAAGTCAACCAGCCTTAGTGCCCACTCCCTTGCCTCTTTCTGACTCGTGATGGGACAGGGAGGGTGAGCACCCAGGTTACCCAGGTGAACTCACCTGGGCACAGCTCTTCAGCCTGATCAGGCACATATTGTCTGAACAATAGGAACATAGCTTTATTCCGCGCCTGAGGAGGTGGGGTTATACACTGTGTATGGCATACGGAAAAGGTGGGAGGACAACTAAACTACCCTAACCCCACCGCCCTGTGGCATACTTCAGGAACTGCTGGTTTTAGGCTAGGAGAAAATCCTTTCTTAGCTTACAGAGCAGCCGGAAAACATTATTCGTCTGGAAAAGAGCCAGAAAGGTTTTAAAAAATTTATTGTTGACAACAACAGTAATTACATTTTGGGGACATCACCGGCACCTGAATGGTAGTGAATATCCTGCTAATTATGCAGCCCCCTAGCACCCATGGTAGATGAGGTGTCTATCCAACAGGATTTGGCCATAATTCACCTGGGGACGTCACCAAAACTTAATTGCCACCGCACACCGTAATGAGGCCTCCCAGCCAAAAATTATGTAGAACGTTTTGGACTTAGAATAGGTCAAGGAATCCCTTTACCCATCCATTATGCGATAGTTACTGACCACCTTGTATAATTGAGCAATGAATGGGCCCCATCTAGGAAGTGGATACGGACCCCACTTCTCGCCCCAAGCTAAAGATCATACTGGGCTGTAAAAATACGGTATCTTAGCGTCATCTTAGTATCATCACAGTCAATGTGTGAAGGCTTTTTCACTAACTTCATCATGCCGGAGTGCTAGTGCCAGGATATAATTGGCCAATTTTTAAAGGCTGATAACTATATAAGTTCATTTCTGATATGAGCAATTCATCAGAACCATACGAGGGTACTTCCCCTGACACTACTTGTCATTCTTAATTTACATAATGTAGGAGGGGAGAAAGGCTATATAAAAAATGACCTGTCCAGGAGCCAATATCATCCTTCATATTGTCCTGGTTATACCCGATTAAATAATGAAAGGAGCTAATCGTGTTAAGCAAAACGTAAAATAATTGCCAGAGAATGCTGTTGCAACCATCTCATCACAGGCCTATACTGTAAGCATCCATTATCTCTGAATAGTGCAAACAGGCAGGATTTGGCGTCGACTTCAGCTAAATAGAGTAACACCCGCACAGCCAAAGGGATTTGAGGAATTTACAATGGAAGTTCTGCAACAAGAGGTCGATACATGACTCCCCCTTTCTCTTATTGACGTATTTTGTACTGTAAATAATTCGCTTTCATGGATAGCGAAATTTGCATTTTTTCCCACGGCGAGATCGGAAGGGGAAGTTCCCCCCCGCAAACACTTTTTGGGTGTTTAGACCCCTTTGGTAGTAATCCCGGCTCCTTTCATCTCATCCAACCCTCTTTGCCAAAAGGATTACTATACTCGGGTTGCCACGTGGCACCGGAAAATCCCAAACCCCCGTCTGGCCTGACTCACTCCCCCGATTTTCTCTTGATTCCTACTACACCGCTCAAGTAGTAACAACCCAGCCAGGGATTTAATTTTCGACTGGCCCTCCCCTTCTTTACCTCCCCCTAACCCCAATTCCCCCTCCTCCTTCTCTGATCTCATGGCCAGGCCACCCAAACAAAACGGGCTGGCACGTGACACACTGCCGGCAGCTGCTGTGTTAAAAGACCCAGAACCCCCTCCCGGTATACGACCGTTACAACCGACTCCACCAACGCCCCTTTTGCTAGTAACGAACTTTTGCACACACCCACATGCACATGGCCTCATTGCAATAATAAGGCCCGGCTGCCGGATGGTATTTGGGNGGGGGGGAACAGGCCAGTCTGCCAGGAGGAGGAGGAGGACCCTTTTCACGGGCCTCGGGGTTTGTTCCTCAACACCGATGATAAGGAGTGTTTGTCAAATCTGTTACGCGTAGATTGCGATCTATCTGCACGCGTCTGCCGCCGGGATATCGTGATGGTCATCTATGCCGTTTCAGGGGGTGATCCTGGAGATTTATGTATTGCCGACAGTGGGGCGGGAAGGGTCATTTTTTTGAGTGGTTGCTTCATAGATTGCGTTTCTGTGGAGTATGGGAATGCACAGTACTATACAGAGAGGGTAAATAAAATAGTCATTGTGAGAGATTCTTAAAGCCGGTATCCACGTTAGAGTTTCTCTCATAAGAGTCCTCTTACGCGAGAAATCTTGTACGTCGAGACGGACTCTTTGACGCCTCAGGGCCCCTCTTGTCCCTCTAAAAGGGGATTAAAGTTGAAAATTTTCAACTTTTCCTCTTTCCTCGTATCCGGGCATGCGCAGTTGGCTCCTCTTATGAGAGAAAACTCTTACGTCGGTACCGGCTTTTAGCAAACCGGATCTATATTGACTGAATTGGTTCTATGTAGGGCAGGGTTTCACAACTTGTACGTGGAAAGGGGTGAGAAAGTTTTCATATGTGACACACACTCAGGGTATGTTGCGCTGGTCGGGGATAGTAGGGTGTTATGCCAGCGTGACGGACAGTGACGGAGTGGAAGGGTGGGTTCAGATCATGGTGACGTCGCGTCGTACTCAAAAGCCGCAATAAAAATGTACTAACTGTCAAAAAAAAGATTTGTCGGACGTATCCTGGCGCGATGTAACCAACATGCCACGACCAAAGTAAAGTACAGCGCAACGCCAAGATATATCCAGATTTTGACAGATACTACTCAAATATTTGCTGCGAGTTTATTGAACATTTTAAACCTATCTGGAGGTGCTGCCAGAGGGCACGACACCTCCACTCCGTCCCCTTTCCCCCTCTAAATTCCCTGAAGACTTTTTGTGTGTGTGGAGGGAAGAGGGATTCTAAAGCATCATGACGCAGTACCTTTTGGATGGGAATGGGATGGCCCAGTGTGACTGCATGACATGGTACTAGAAAGGTCTATAGAGCCGAAAATGACGGTGACATTCATTACGTACGACCCATAACTGCTCTTTGTATAATTAAAGGCTCTCGAGTTAGGCTACGTAGCTGTAAGATTATCAGTAAGGGTTCGCTACAAGCAGAGGTACTGCATTGTAGGAAGTATAGGTGTACGTTTTATAGATGTAAGAGACCTATTACTTTAAGTTGGTTGGGGTCAGCACAGGTATAAGTTTTTTTTTGTTGCGATGCAGAGATAACAGTGGCAAGAGTGTAAGTTATGGCCCCACTCAGCCAGATGACATGATAGGAAAGAAGCAGACCGTGGAAATAAGTGAAATTGTGTGAGAGGAACTGTATTTTGTTTGCTTTTATCTACTACTGTATATAGTTACTTTCGAACCGTTATGTTAGGAGTTATCAAAATATTCGCTACTAGTATTACGTGAAATAGACGCGTTTTGTTAAAGACAGAGAGAAGGTTTAGATACGTATATCATGCCAAGATATGGATTCAACTATTGACGTCGCGTCGGTGCCAGTCCAGTGAGGGTCAAACGGGTTATTCACAAGATCTTCAACTAAGAAATATATTGAAATTCAGGGCATGAATGATCATACCTCGTCTCAATCTAATATCAAGAAATGTAGTTTGATACAGCCTAAAAACATAACTTGGGAAGTAACTGCTTAATAATAATAAGTAGCTTAGGAACTGGAACAGACAATTCAATTAAATAGGCCTACACTCCATATCCAGTATAGAAGAGCTGGTGAGCCAGCCGTAGGTAGCACCTCCAGTCATGTACTCTTAATAACCTGGTTGGAAAACACAACTAAATTAGCTCATAACCCCCAGGTCGGCAGGGTCAAGAGCCAGAATCCTGATTATACAGTAGGCCTATACCTGTGGTGCTGGATCAATGGATCCCACAGGAATTGTTAAATTATTTTCTCTTGACCCAGTTGTTATTGGTTCCTTCAACCTCCTATAGAGCATATTGCTGTACAGAGATGGATATAGATTGTACCGTTAGTTATTGATGAGAGCCCCAAAGCAGGGTTTTTTAACTGGTATTTACCAACTTTCACATAGACGGTATGCTATATCCCTATATCCCTTTTCAGAGGCTTTGCTGCGTTAGTGTGTTTTTCTTCCCCACTATATTCATCGAGCTCATGAGGAAAACACGGATGTTTTTGTATACAGGGTGTTCCAAATTCGTTGGTCGGTTTTTGATAACTGATATTACCCAATATTAGTTATTTTTGTAGCTTGTTGTGCCCCTAACCAGGTGCCCCCCATTCTATATCAACTGCTATATTCGACTCCCACTGGGTCAAATGTAGCAGGGCCTCTGGATAGGGGCACAACAAACTACAAAAATAACTGCTATTGGGTGATATATCAGTTATCAAAAACGACCCACGAATTTGAAACACCCTGTACATATTTAGAAAGGTCAACATATATATGGAGTGGGCTTTTCCTCCCATAGCGATGTAAGTTACTACTAGCCGCCTTATTCCCATAATGATAATGGATGAAAATTTGATTCTAGCTAATCAGTCTCTTCATCCACAAAAAATACAGCGATAACGTTTTTCTAAAAAAATTAAATGAAGGTGTATGAAGGATGCCAAGGCCTAATGAATATTCCATATTCCAGAGATAGGAACATACATAATTAACATTTATAAATAAATACTTACCCAAGCAGATAACATTTTTCATTTAATGTTGTGGATATAATTTATTTGCCTCTTTTTACATTCTGACACATGCATATCATCGGGCTACATGCAACACAACCTTTTTTTTGTACTTGTGCTCTTTGAGCAGATGTTCCACAAATGCCCTAAAAGCCGAAACAAATAAAATTGTGAATTCATGCACTTTTGCATAGTTTTACACAGATAATGTGTTGTTATGGAACGTGAAATAGCTGTGACAGTAAAGATATTTTAGGAACAACATCACGCGATTTGGGGTCGTCCATGAAATACGTCACGTTAGTAAGGGGTTGATGTCAACGTGACGGACAGTGACTTGGGGGTAGGATTTTTTTGGCTGAGCTTGACGTCACGGAATATTTGCGGTGACGTTAGTCAATGTTTTCAAAAACACTTTTATATTAATGTCGAGAGATGCTACTTGGGCACGGCGTCATTCCGCCCCCTCCTCCGCATTCCCCCCCCCCCC
>JYFJ02004634.1:0-30491 GCA_000934665.2 Catajapyx aquilonaris | reverse complement strand
CTCTATCACGTACAGTTCTAGAGATATATCGTTTTAAAACCTTGGACGGTTTACTTGGGGTCTTTCCGAATCAAGTGGGCCTAATGTTGCTAGACCGTCTCGGATCTTGGTGAAAATAATCCCAGATGTACTCATCTATTCCTTAACGCTTCCTATAAAAATTCAGCCATATTGCTCAATACTATGATGAGGGGAAAAATCGCAAACATCTGGAAATGATTGAGAATGAGGCCTTTTTTGGAGAATTTCTTTTCGGTTAGTGCAAGTGGTCAAACCCCAATGAACATATAATTATACCAAAAGAAAGGGAAACACCTGGACAATGCGCCTATGGAATTAGTATTCCTCTAAAATGTAAAAATAAATTTTTATAGCATTTCATTTGTCACTTGCACAGTCACATGCCCAAGAATATATTGTGACCTCAACATGTTCTGCAGAAAAATCCTATTTTGGATAAAGGTAGATGGACTATATAGATTAAGGTGTACTGAATCCCGATCTGAAGTCAGAATGGCTCTATAACGTACATATTTTGAGAAAACTCAAATTTTGGGAGATACGACACTTAAATCAAGAATTGTGGTTTTTCACAGTTGTCGCAGTGTATATCCAGGACTGCATAAGGGTTTTCCCCGCAGGACTGCCCGAACCAGTGATATACGTTTTTGTATAATTGTAAAAGTACGAGAGGGAGTCGGCCAAGGACAGTCGATTATAATTGTTGAGGTCACAATAATATATTCTTGGGCATGTGACTGTGCAAGTGACAAATGAAATGCTGTAAAAATTTATTTTTACATTTTAGAGGAATACTAATTCCATAGGCGCATTGTCCAGGTGTTTCCCTTTCTTTTGATATAATTATATGTTCATTGGGGTTTGACCACTTGCACTAACCGAAAAAAAAATCTCCAAAAAAGGCCTCATTCTCAACCATTTCCAGATGTTTGCGATTTTTCCCCTCATCATAGTATTGAGCAATATGGCTGAATTTTTATAGGAAGCGTTAAGGAATAGATGAGTACATATGGGATTATTTTCACCAAGATCCGAGACGGTCTAGCAACATTAGGCCCACTTGATTCGGAAAGACCCCAAGTAAACCGTCCAAGGTTTTGAAACGATATATCTCTAGAACTGTACGTGATAGAGCAAATCTGTTGCCGGATTCGGATTCAGCACCCCAAAATCCATAAAAAGCACATAAATGTTTTCAAAAGAGCGAAAGAGAGTGTTTTTTTTGCAGAACGGTGTAATTTTTGAACCTGGGGTTTTGGTCAATATCTCGTCAACGGTGCAAGATATCGCAAAAATAACGACATTTCACCCCCAATGGCCAAAACTTTTCATGTTTAGGCCGGGTAAGTGTACTCACACACCAAAAAACGAAAACCCGTAAGTTGCGTCACAAACGCCCCTGGCGGGACCGTAGGATATTAACCCACATGACTCAAATTTTTTACCTGTCAAAAGGATCACCCAACGCAACTTTTTTTCACTAGCGAACTACAACTTTCGAAAAAAAGTGTTTTTCGAGCCGCCCTAATGTATAGGGTTGCATTAGAAAACCAAACATCTTGTGCATATAGTACATAATTATTTGATGCCAATGTCCCAATGTCGCCAGACGGTCACCCTTATCCACGTATTTTATTATCATATATACCAGCGGTAGGCTTCCATAACTCTTCCAGGGCTCCTCCTTGGTCTTCCAGTCCTGCAGTGTCATGGGCAGGTCCGCCCCTGAAGACCTGTCAGCGATTTTGCGACACACGTTGCTCTGGGAGATGTACACCTGTCGAACACATACACCGCTCATTATTTTCTCCTCCTACTCACCTATCTAGCCCCCTCCCACCCACCCTCTGCTGCTCACAACGCAATAATTAAGCGTTCCCCGCAAATAGGCCATCTTTGCCAGCCCCGCCCGTCATATCTTCCCTGCGTAAGCATTAATTAATAGTACTCAAACGGTGTGGCGTGTTACGAGCCTAGAAACGAGGAGGAGGGGGGAGGAGGGGGGGGGGGTGGGGAGAGAGAAAGTAAGGTTCAGAAACGTCACGAAACATGTCTGGTGATAAATTCGGCAACCAAGGAGTCCATTATTAACGCCCTGATGCTGGCCTTTGACGCGAACTGGATCACATAAGGTCCCTCGCCCGATTCCTAATTACGACCATTAATAATCATTCCGACGGTGGTCAACCTCTCTCTCTCTCTCCCTCTCCCCGGACCCTGCGTGGCTACCACTTCTAAATCATCAAATAACATAACAGAGCATCGACTGAAGGGGGACGCGGAGCACTAATTCATCTGGATACTCGTCAACAAAATACATGACACGCTCCCGTGCTATATATACAGTATATAATACTTGGCTTCAGAGAAAAATGACGGAAGGAGTAATGGCCAGTCTTATAGCTGGGGAACTACACGTCGGATTCATTCCTGGCCATGCACCTTTTCCCTGCAGCAATCATCATATACGTCGAAGATGGTAGGCCCCCATCCCTCTCGCAGCACCATGGCATTAAAATCGAATTTGGGCAAGGTCGCTCCGCACAGGCTAATAAGAATTTTCTCACGTATGTCTGCGGTACATTCGTCCTGCTTTTTTTTGCCGGTGGGTACACAGCAGCAGCGGTTTGTCATGCTAATTACTACCCGGGCAAGCACAATCTGGTAAAGAAATGTTTCCGAAAATTAATAGCCCGACGTATATGCCCATTGGTGATGAAAGTGTTGACGTCACCGACTGTAATCGAGCCGGAATCGTACGAGAAAAAAAAATGGTCGTGAGTAGTGGTGGAAATCGAGAGGAAGTGAGCGAAGGAACAAGGAAAGGGCAAGCAGGAGCACAGGGAAAGAATATAAAAAAAATGGAGGGCTGTAAAGTGAAGGAGCGGCAATTCATTAGCAATGCTGCTACCTTCCGGTTGATTTCCGAGAAGGTAGGCTCGCATGACTGTGGGGCTAGCACCAATTCCATGGAAGCTAGGCCCAGGGCTACACAAGAAGAAGGGGAAAAAAAACCTTCCTTCCAGTGTTCATTGCACGCTAAACAAGCCCACCTCGCCATATATTTGACAGCTACCGACATGATAGTGCATTTGCTGCCACCCTGTGCCAACCTGCTGATGTCCAGCCAAACATCTCAGAATGTCCAGTATATGGATAGTGCGCACGGCACGTTGATTACTATCGCCGACAAAACAGTTGGGGCAGGCTCTCAAGAGACAATCAAATTTCCGTCTCGAAAAAAAAGTAGTTTTTTTTTCCTGAAGTTTTGCGGAGCCCCAAATTACGTAAGCACAGTGCTGTCAGTCAAATCTCCGGCGGCTCTTCTCAGCACCCCAGACGACCAGGGTCACTCGGACCAAATTATTATAATTACCTCCGTTTTGCAGGCCTTGATGTTGCCATGCAGCCTAGTCCAGCAAACCCCTCCCCAACCTTTTCCCCTCCCAGCAGACCGAAAAACATGGGGGGGGGNGGGGGGGGGGGGGGGGGGGCAAATTCGAGAAGGAAAATGGAGGCCTCGCGGCATTTTCCCAACAATCAAAACCTGCTCTGCACATCAAAACTCGCAACCAGGCTCTGTCGCACTTTTCTGCAACAATGTTCGCTTTTACTGGATAAGAGTTCGCAAACATATCAGCTATACATACAACCTTCATCACCAAAGACTGGTCAACCTTGGAGGCCAGAAGAAGAAGAAGAAGAAGAAAAAAGTGTGGAGTGATAATTGGACGATAGAAAAAAAATCAACATGCTTTACATAATGATGGATAATGCGACTCATTAGCCGGATTGGAATAATCCAAATTTCGTACATTTTGAACTACGGCTGGCAATAAATGACGCCATCCAATCAGCTGCGAGTCCACTTACGGTCGGCTTTATCGGGCTAATGCGACGGGGCCACGAGATTCAAATTAATTTAAGCCGGAAAAAAACAGGTGGTAAGCACCAGTATTGATGTCTCAGAATCACAAGTGTTGGCCGCCAACCACCTAACATTATATACTGAGGCATGCAGTGTGTATATAGGCCTATATACGTGATACGCTTCCGGACATTTGAATTACCCACGTTTATTTGCCCTCAAACGCATTCTGAAACGCCCAGTATATGAGTATTTCGTAGCTGCTGTACTTGCCCATATTTATCAATTAGAAGTGCGCTATTTTAGGGTCATGTAAATGAGTAGGCGGCAATCGTGAATAGCTCTCATTATTCTGATATACACCACGTGTTGGCAAGACAATGCTATGCCATAGAAATAGAAGGCCTCGTAATTGACGCTATACTGTTCTTCTCACCCCACATATCAATCGGCTACACTATACAAGACATATACAACGTAGTAATACCCGCATATATACTGTATAAAAAAAACCAGGGCCACAAATCCGCGCGTGGCATCAGCCTTTTAACAGAAGAAGAAAAGATGTAGACCCCACAAACGAGATGACAATGTCGCATTCACCGCCGACCACGGTGGTGACATGTGGTCGGGTCCCAAGAAGGGGGACTAATTGGACAGACCCCCAGTGACTTGACCTCTGGCAGGTAGTGTTACGTCATACGATGAGGGAGGGGGAGACCTCCTGGTGTTCAGGCTCGAAAAAGAAGACGTCGGCATGTCCTCCCCCTACAACTCTGGTGGCTCTCTGTCTCTCAGACAGCGATTTACGACCCACCCTGTGATTGCGATTTATTGCCGGGGACTTGTTTCACATCTGAATCAAGGACCCGCACAGAAGAAGAAGAAGATTTTTTTTAAAATAAAAAATAGTGGAGTAACGCCCCTGACATAGTGGGTTGTGAATGGGCACATCCGCACTGCATCAACCCAGGGGAGTTATGGCCGGCCTGACATGTTGACAGCAACGATTTAAAGCCATCCCTTGCACACTTAGGGTAACGAGTATACGGCCAGCACTCCCCGGGTTATGGCCGTAACTATTACAGCCCGGGTAGTTGTAAGTGCAGGGTGACTCATTCTTGAAAAAAAACAACTATAAAAGCGGAATTCTGGGTTGTTGGACCAAAACATTCCGCTGCAAAAATGACAGAGAGGCCCCGGGCAAAAAAAAACAACCCCTTTGCATATTTGCGTAAAAGCACATTCCGTATAAATATTTTATGAGGTAGAATAGGAGGGGAAGAGGATAAACAGGAGGACTGGGGGAAATGTTAGGGCGGGTTCTGCTGTGCAGAAGAGGGGTTGGAAAAAAAAAGAAGAAGAGAGGAATAAGTGGGCCAGAAGGCTTTTGTGGGAACCTTCGCATGATAGCTCCAACTTGCGATAACCGCAATTTTGGTGGGCTACTAAAGCATCCAGGGCAGGCCCCGGGGTAAAAAGTTTTCGGGAAGTTTTTTTTTCTACTTGCCCCCTGTTGGCGCCGCTTTTTTCAAACGAACAGGTATGAATTTGATTGTTTAAAAAATTCTGCACTGAGAAACGTCAAAGTCGGTATGAAAAACACATAGTGTTATATACATTCAAGTTTCAACTGGAGTAGTCTAATCATCAGTAACAATATTGTAACAATATTACCCGAGCTTGCGGATAGTATATTCTAGTCAGGGTGTATCAAATGTACTCTTGGATAGAGTTACTTCTATCATGTCACACATTTTGGGTGGGATTTTCGTCCCACTGCTAGTTAGTAGTTACTGCTTACTTATTAATACCATTGCCAACACTGAACTGGTAGCCTACTGCTATAAGTTAGCAGTAGACTAACTGAAAAGTGGGACGAAAATTCCACCCTTTATCTCTGTAGACTTGTAGGCCTACGGTAACAGCCGCTGTTTATCCCTGTAGCCGACACACCTCCAAAGTCAACAGTTCTGTCAATTTTATCTTGTAATAAATTATCATAATTATGAAGGGCACTTCTTCGCATGCATATTTAGCTTAATAATCATATGAAGACCTGAACGATCAGAGTCACATTTTGGTCAAAATTCAGTTAGACAAAGTCTTTGACGTGTATACTTTTTGATGTCTAGTCAGTCTTCTGCTATATAGAGACCAGTTCCCCTTCCCCAGAGAAACTACGTTGGAAGAAGATGAATAAGGAAACCTTTACCCGAGCTAGTGTTTCTTCAAAACAATCAAATTATCCCAATTAAAAATTCAATTTATTCAAAATATGTTTAAATCCTGGAATCCTCACGTCTCGAAATAATTCGATTCAATGCTACCGATCGTTCGGAACTTAGGTGTTGACCATGGTGATGTTGACATCATATTTCCCCAGCAGCCTCGACCCGACACGCCCCACCACCACCACCACACCCTCATTCCTCTGCATGGTCGGCAATGAAAAAACAAGGCCTCTCTCATGTATGCAGATCATCTAGATAGTAAATCTCTCTCTGGACAACCTCCCTTATTATTATTATTGTGTGTCTGTGTGCGTATTGAGGCGTGTGCAAGTAGTTTCAAGTGGACGGCGTTCCCCGATCCCCCGTCAGACGTCAGGAGCGGTAACGAACCGTGGAAGGGAGTCCTCCTTCGTGCAACTCTTCCCCGCAGTCGGGCACCGCCTGGCACCGCCTCCTGCTGGCGTTCCAGAAACTGCGCCAACCCTCGTACTTCATCCAGCAGTCCACGGGCGCGCAGCGGTTCAAACGGTCCAGGTCAGGGCTAGAGCAATCCGTCACCTCCACCTTCCTCACCACATCTTTAGTTGGGGGAAAACGAGTGGGAGAATCAATCCTACAGAGCTCAATGATTATGACACAACTTGTATATACCTTCCAAGAAGCGAGGCAGCCAGACTCCGGTGGCAGGGATGGTGGTGTCGAAGCGGATGTCGGTCTCCAGGTAACCGGGGTCCTTCAGGTCCTCAGGGGAGTACGACACTTCCACCCTGCAGCTGCCCTTCCTGTCGTACATGTACTATATACGTGTGAGAGAGGAGGGGTTATGTCACACAATCAGGCATATTCGCTAGGGTGCAACGAACCGGATTTGCGTAGATAAGGGTGAGGTTGGCGTCGTTTTTCGGATACAGGAACACGGGTTCGATGGGGTCAATCAGCTGCATCGACTGCGGTAAGGAAATTAAGGTAAAAAAATGTGTCAAAAGGTCAGGGTCACTAAGGCCAAATCTGCCAAAACAGGCGGGGCCCATATTGCATTGGGCATTGCAAGTTGAACATATTCAAGAGAGCATGCTGCCCAACTTCAAAAATGGCAAAATTCACACTCCAGAGGGCAAATCGTGAAATTCATGCGGATGACCGTCATTCCAATGTGTGGGACTCGCATAACACCTAGACGTAAGTATGTAACATATGTTACGGGCATTTTCACAGATAACCAGACTTGCACGTGATTAATGTTTTGCATCTCGGGACTTAATTCCCTCAGCTGCAAGGCAAAGTCAAAGTTAATGGTCAAGCTGTTCTCGCAGTACAGGCAGCGAGCATCTCGAGAAATGCAGTCTAGTTTACGGTTTCTTACGCAGAGAAATGGAGGGTAAAACTGCAACTCATTTTTAAGTCATCGTGAACTTCAAAATGTTTACCTTTATTTTTGATAAATAGTTTTGCAATGATCGACATAATGCCCATTATGGCTCACGTTACAGAAGAATGAATAATATAAGAAATATAGAACTTACAAGTAGGTAGTTCGTATTCATTGTGCTGCAAGCGTCGTTGTTAAAAATGCGGCACGATACACTGTGTTACATACAACGCTACATACTGTATATGTATATATTTTATCATGAAGAGAAGTGAGCATTTCTTTACGAGGGTATTAGACCAGGCCCTATACACAGCGTGTAATATTGCTATGTTCTTAGATGCCTTGACAGCCGAGCCGAGCCTCCGCAATCTGCGATCGGATGCAAAATCAATTTCAACGACCCCCCCTAATAAAAATTTTAATGTCAGTCCAGTAATAAACGGGTTATGACCATTTACCAGAAGTTTCACGATTTCTACCTCTGTGCACTGGTGCAAATAATAATACATATATACGAAACCAACGTCACAGTCGGTGTCTCCTTCCTCCACGACCTGACAGCACCGCTTCTCCTGGGCGTCCACAACCATCAGGTCCACTCCTCCGTTAGACACAGTCACATCTGCAAAGTACAGCAGGCAGGATAACATGATTGCGAATCCTCGAGCTAATAATAATGAATATAGCCATCACTTTATATCCTGCATATATTCCTGGCATGTTTCAAAATTAAGGATGGCATCAGTACAGTACACTGCAGGATTTAGGCATTGTTATATAATTATATAGTTTTAGTGCCTTTTCCACATTCACTGTTGTAGAGACAATATTACAGTCCAACCTTCGCCATAGATTTGCCACTAATAGCTGTCAAAAGGTTTTAGACAGAGCACAATAGGTCGTGCTTCATTCTACTTGTCGTACAGGAAAGAATAGGCTTCACAGATAGAAATGAATGGTCTGAGATATATAGTCGAGGGTTTTTACGTCCAGCTGATAAGCGACCACAGAGAGATACGCATTTATCACTATATAACCGGAGCTGTACGACAGACAATTACGCTTTGTTTCTTTTCATTAGATGATGTTTTCATAGTTAGATAATCTAGTGAATGCTGCTGTCTATCACTGTTATCGTACGATGTGATATGTTTATTTCCGTGAGTACGGACGTGTTATGAATGAAACTGTGTCGCAATAAATGTTTTTTTTTTTACATGCGCACTTAAATTCGTGATTGTGATTAGATTATCCAGTCAGTGGCAAGGCAATCCCCACGTAATTATACGACCACACTGTACTGAAAATAGTGTGCCAAAACCTAAGATTATCTTATCAATATTTTCATTTATAGAAACATTGAGATAAACTTGTCCTGCACCAGAAGATTATCAGGAAATCTAAGAATTGCGCAATTATTATTGCTCATTTCGGATTAATACATTCCAAGAAAAATAGTACCAGATGTGACCAAGAAGAGAAGAAAAATACTTACAAAACACCATGATTAGCGACCTTGGATTAGGGTCCACCACACCTGATTTCTGAAACAACATGCAGGTGAGAAAAGCAAGCAGCCTTAAACCAAAGCCCAAGTCGAGTGCAAATTAATGCTCGATGCTGATTAAGATTTGATCTTAATATTATGATTTGAGCTTGATGTAATATCAAGTTGCATAATTATGCAGATGTCACATACATTATGAGTTGTAGTTGCAAGGTTTTCTTTTCAGTCTGATTATTACATGAGCTCTCCTGTTGCCCCACAGGGCAGTAAATCAACCCCACGCAAGAGCATTAGCAATATCGCAAGTGAAGCTTTCCTGCAGCAAATACGAAAAGGCATGCAGAGAATCAAATAGACCTTCATACCACCTCCATGTACGTGACAAATATAACAAATAAAAGCTAAAACTAAAAAACCAAGACAAACTGGGGACAAGTGAAAAGCTGCACATAAATCATAAATACTGTACAGTGTACAGAGTGTTACTTTGTTTTTGTTTAACACATTTAATTTTGTCTGTCGGCTTTTAAAATGTGCTGCTTCAACTTTCAAATCCCTAATGATAAAATATGTAATTATTAAATGCCATGTAAATGACGCCAAACAGTTCACTAAACCATTTCAAGGAGTCACATAGAAACAAAAACGGCACCATGAGTAAGCAGTGAAATGTCCAACCTTGATCCAGACAACAGCAGGAACAGTACCTAGGCCACCTATGAAAAGCATGCTGAGAACGGTCAAGATGGAAAGGTTCATTCTGGTAGGGGGACCTGAAAATGGAACGGTAGGTCATTCAGAATCCATGCCATCACACATGCAACAAGTCAATAAAATCTGAACTCGTTTCATATTATATCCCCTTTATATTTAATAAAATGTTTTAATACACAACAAATCATACAACATTACATTCTTAGGACCAGTATAATTGGAATGAACCCATTGACTAGCAGTTGTGCAAAATCGGAAAAAAATATGCCACATGCAAAAAACACACGTGTGCATCATGTGCATACAAAAATATATACGTATGTTTGCAAATGACTTGGGTGTTGGCGAAAAAGTATTGAATGCAAAAATTCACTGGAATGAAATTCATATAAAATATTTGGTTCTACCCAATGACTCTGTTTCCCCACTATTCGCAGTTATGAAAATACTGCTATGTGTATGTGCAAATAATTCTGTACTCAGAGTACGCAAGACCTTATTTACAATACTGCGAGTGTCTGTTGCATTGTGAAACACTTTCTACGCTTTAGAAAACCCTGAGAACAAAAATAAGTCACTCGACTTGTATGCCCAAGGCCAAAAAAAAACCTGTATCCAAGTTTTTTGGCCCACTCGCATTTGTCATGGAGCAATAACTCATTCAATATTAACAAAAGTAGAAAGAAACTGCATATCTTTTTTTTTTCTACGTACCAATAATGCGATCCTTTGGTCAATCTAATACCATCTGGGTGGTGGTGAAAGATTTCCCCAGCTAATCCCTTGCAGCCATTTCAACATTTGTAAAAAGGGTGGCTCGGATAATCTCCAAGCTAACAACAATTGGCATTACAAAGCACCACATCAAAACACATGTACCAAAACCATGGAAACTGCTACCTCAAGTGGGGAATATACTTGCCTTCATCTAAAACCCACTACAGAACTCATAAAAATATATAGGTACTGTTGTAACAAAGTGTGAGCACTTCCAATTGCTTTTGTAAGATTAAATGAGATGCTTCTCCCCCATGATGAACGTGCCTTGATATCACACGTCAACCTCAATTGCAACAATATTTTGTAACCTTCATTAATGCCCAGTAGATGTGAACACCAGTGTTTGGATGGCAATAAGTACATGACTGTGACGTAAAAAGTGTCAAGAAAACAAATAAAAATCAAACAAAACAAGCCACTTCACGTGTGGCATATGACATTAGTTCCATTCTTTGGACCTCCGTTTGCATATAAAGCTCTCTCCGCAATCCCATTTGTGTACAATACTCTCTCTGAAACCCCATTTGCAAGATACCCTCTCTCTGGTACTCCGTTTGTCTGGTAGCCTCTCTCTGGTACTCCATTTGTCTGAAATCCTCCCTCGGAAACCCCATTTGAGTAAAGCCCTCTCTCCGGCACACCTATCGCATGCAATCCTCTTTCAAGAGCTCTGATTGGATATAAACCCTCATTTGTGTATGAGCCATGACCTGGAGTCATGTATGGTTGAGATCCCCCATCTAAAACACCATGTGGATGACATCCCTCGTCAGCACCTCCATTTCTGTGATAGCCTCCCTCCACAGCACCGTTTGTGGCATTGCTCACACTGACGTACTCAGTATGTATTCTACCTTCCCTTCTCTCCAACCTTGCACTAGTGTAACGCCTCTTTCTGGATTTTACATGCTGAGGCAAGATTTTCAACCTCAGCGGGGGAACCACCCTGCATTCTTCAGAAGTCGGCATTGAAATATCATTAGCCGCATTCTCTGTGTTACCTTGATTCTCAAATTCCCCAGAATCCCTCCTGGTCATTGTGTTGAACCTATCCACCAATAGACGCAATTGCTCTGTCAGACTCGTGGTGCTATGCAATTCACCATCATCCTCACCAAAATTGCAGGGTCCGTTCCCATTGTTTCCAACATTGTCAGCACTGCTGATACTATGGCTTTTTGCCTCATTTGTGGTAACCTGAGTTGGAGTGGATGGAGGTACTTCCCCTTGTGCCGGGGCTTCTGTTGCAACTTGTTCAACAATTACAGATGTCTGCACTGGGGTTTCTGGACTGGGATCCTCCTCAACGATGTCCTGCTCCTCATCTGGATTGATACCAGCGGATGTCAAGGCTTCACGAATCACACTGCTTAGTGACGTAGGAGGGGGTGCTGGGGTGGGAGCAGCAGAAACTGTCGTTGGCACCACTGTCACTGGGGGTGTTGGCACAGGAGCAGGTGCTACTGGTCCGGCCTTCTCACTGCTTCTGTGAATTGGCGGGTAATACACTGCCTCCTGAGAATATTGTGGCCAAGTTGCCAGGTGCTGGGGAGGTAGAACGGTATCAGGAACCATCCTGCTTGGCACCATGGCATGGGCAGCGGTCTCCATCTTGGGTCCTGTCCATGGCGTTGGATAGTGGTCGTATGGCTTGTGATGTGACTGCACTGCCCAGTGGTGGTGAGTTTGGGCAGCGTAAGTGGCCGGATCATAATACTGTCCACTCCACTGCCTCTGGTGCTCATATGACTGTGATATCTGCTGATGGTGATGGAACTGTGGGAAATGTGGCACAAGCGGGTGCCTCCAGTTATGCGGCTGATGGTGTTGTTGCAAATGGTGATGTTGCTGGGGGACTTGCTGTTGAGGATGGTGGTGTGGTTGCTGGTGTGGTTGCTGCAGGCTGTGAGCAGTGGGAGTGGATTGGTGGGGAGCGGGCCAGCTCTGGGCTGGCTGGTGGCACATCTGACGCTGGTTAGGGAAAAACATGGCTGCTTGTCTTTACGCCATCGCTACCTGGGCATTTGGGGGAGTCACTCTTGTTCCACTGGCAACCACGGAAGCACCTGAAATAGAGTCAAATTAGAATCCAGATCCCAGCAATGCAGTGTCACAATTAAAATTAAAACATTTAGATCCAGTTGCACAGCAGCCAGCAGTGCAACTGTACCATAGCAGGCAAGTGAATTCCTTTCCAACATTAACTTACTTTAGTCTTTGCTTCCATAACAGAATGATCCCCCAAAAAACGACATACTTCCCCTTCTTGTGTATCAACAGTACAGTATAACCCCAATTATCTGTCACCCACGGGACCGAGGCATGGTCGGATAATCCGAGGAGTAAAAAATCTTTAATGAAACACAACAAAAAATATAAAGAAATATGAAAAATCGTACAATATTATGGTTTTCTAAGAAATAGTGACGTATCTTTAACACACACGCTACTGTACTGTATACAAATTAACTAAGGTAAAACAAACAAATGCGTAGAACATTACAGTATATCATGAGAAAACATAGATTTATTGCCTGAGTGGGACAGTCAGATAAACCAAGGAGTCGAATAATCAAGGTTCTACTGTATTTACTAATGGTTATGAATATATATATTCCTCGTAAATATTGTTACCATCTATATCTTTAAAATGCTTCGTTGTGCTTGGTCCGCCACATATTGTTGTTACCTATTGGCTCTAATTGGCCCACGTCTATTGTTACTACGACACATTGTTACCATGATGTCTCCAATTGGCCTCCATTCAGCGCATGGCAATGGGGGGAGTAACCCCTCGACAGCCTTGGAAGGTTCGAACACAGTCGAATGTGGGGAGGGGGGGGGGGCGGAGTCATCGCAATGGAGGGGCAACAATAACTGCTGTCTATTGTTGCACTAAACCGTGCGGTGGAAGGGGGAAGGTGGGAGATGGGGTGGGAGGATGGAGGGGAGTTTGCGGATGGCTGTTGGATGGGCATCATCAAGAGCGGCATCATAACTGGCTAAGTCCGAATTGATTAGGCATAATGGGCATAACAATACGGTCTCCATTGCAGGCCAAGAAAAGCATGAGTGAAGCGAGGGGGTTTTCTAGTGCCTCTATAAATGTGTGTCACATAAAAGAACAACAAAAGCTGGCAATTGATTTCGCAGAATCACTGGGCATTTAATTAGAATAATGTATGAGTGATCCTTGTCTCTCTGTCACTTACACCAAAACACTTCCACCAATGTAATTCACAAAGCCTGACACGTGCAGGCAGTCAGAAGCAGCAATTACCATGCCAAACATATACCAGGCACATAGTTATCACACCGATCAATGAGTGAGAAATTAAGGGCAATGCTAGGCTTGGGACATTTCAGTCTGACACCACTGCCATTTATCAGAAACTGGGGTGACAGAATAACAGCCTTTTGGAAACCTTGCCTATAGGCGTAGCATTGCCTCAAGGTCTCTCCAGAGATAAAGGTCAGGGAATGTCAATTTCCCTTTGCCCACGTGGACGTCAAACACACTGAAGTAGTGAAGTGGTGCTTACGCCCTACTATTGCCCTTTTGTCTCTACCCTCGCAGATCTTCAAAAACTCCCTTTTGCATACCATAATTTCATATAATTACCAATGTGCATGTAAGTAATAATTGTTAAGATTGCTGATCACTAACAGCTAATTTTATCACCCATTCCCCTTGAAATAAAAGTATAATGATTAAATGTAATGACAATGAGCAACTCCGATTATTGGCTAAACTTCATACAGCCCCACCAAATCCAACAGCCAGAAATGAGTACAAGACACCCACATATTATGCAACACAGTGCAAATATCACTAAATTACTTCTAATGCTATGATACGCAAAGGTGAAGAAATTAAGTCAAAAAAACATTCCAAAATGAGCACTTTTATGCTGCTTATGACTAGCTCTCATAGCAACATATCTTTTGCTGTACCTAAGCATCTCTGCAAAACCAGCTCATGGTGCCGTTTAATTACATGCTAATATATTTCTGAAGTAGATGAACTCTAAGTGGCAGGAGCAGTTCCTATTACAGCTGCAGTGGCCAAATTCATGCAAGCTGTGCCAGCACTACCGTCAAGAGGTGACCCAGATATCCTTTTTTGCCTCACCCATTTCCTACACATTGGACAATTCCTATTGATTTGCTATGATAAACCCATCCTGAGTAACTATATCGACTTTTGTTGCCTATTAAATGCTCTGAAAGTTTTATTCCTTTCGTTAAATATGCATATGTTGTACACACACACATTGCAGCTATTCAATTTACGTAACTACCAAAAAGTTGCAAATCCTTCCAAGTTATACAGCATGCCTTATATTTCAACAGTCAGAACTTCATTTGTGATAACTTCTTTCAAATGCCCTTCACGGGAACTTTGTATCGCACATAATTCATTTTACACAATTTGAGCCCAAATCCATATTTTTATGAGACAGTGTGCACTCTTTCATTAATTCAACTACAAATCCAACAATGCCTAAAATGATTCGAAATTTATTTGCACCCCATGCATTTTGTATCCACTCTCCACAAATGTCAAGTTCCTGAAGTTAATCAATTATAAGTATGTTTCCATACAGGAATTGCCAGCATGCTCCAACATGAATAATTGATATTTAATCAATCCAATGAATGAAATTCTGAACCACAAGCATCAAATTTGGGCTGGTATTAATATTTATGTACAAAAAGCTATGCAAAGGCTGCTCACCGCACTAGATTATTCTGTCCTACGCAATATCTCCCGAGTTGTTCCACGTATGTGATTATGGCCCAACATCACACGCTGCTACAGTATACTAGTGTTTTCAACTCATATTGGTGCAACACCCTTGCATTACATTTAGGAACAGGTGCACCAACGAGATACACACCTGGTGCCAATTCACTAAGAAAATGGTCAAACTAGTTCTGTTTGGTGTTTCCAGCACCTCATCATCTCGACAGGTCAAGAACCGCTAATTGCAAACGTACAGTGACATATTCCCGTAATGGAGCCACTCACTTGTCAGTCCCACAATAATTTTCTACACGGAATGAGTTCCCATTATACGCAATTATATGCAATACAGCATACACATGGACTATACACGAGTAATGGACGAATCAGAAAACAAGAACGTACCATCTAATGCTTAAAAGTGTTTCCATTCAAGATCCGCTACTTGGGCTTCCACCCACTAGACGTAAAGTGCCATGTACTAGTCTACCATTATGTACATGCAATGTTTTACAATATTTTAAATATATCTCCGGCACTGTACGCATCACCAGGAGCAAGTTACACAAGCGGCGGAACCCCATTTGTCTAATAATTGCCTGGGTCTCCCCGACAAGAGACTTGCGGGAGGATGCATTTTAAAGTAGGCTGCCACACCTGCATTCTGACCCTGAAAATGGGTTATTCTGCCACCTCATGAACTATGCTGCAACGAAGCCATTTCCCCTCCCCCCCCACTGCCCCGCACCCACCCATCAAAAGGCAACCGTACACTGTCGGAACCACGGGTTCGTACCGCGTACCAACGGGTTCATGTTGCAAGCGACCAACAAGTGTACGGAGATAGCCAGGGCACATTCCAAACCCCCACAGGCTGCAATATTCTATTCAAACCCTTCTCGTTCTCACCCATAGTGTTACACCTCCATTATATTCTTCCTCCTGGTGATGTGCGATGGTGGTGCTCTGCTCTTCCCAAGGCCGTCGACTAGCTTTCCACATCGGCGTTCTATCTATCTTGCTGCTTCCTCTCTCCGCCAGCCAGCCAAGCCAGCTCCCCTTCCACCCCCCCCCCTTTTTATTCCCCTTTTTATATGTTATGTAGTACACTCGTCGAGCTATGTGCTTATCGGATGGAGGGGGGCGCTTAGTTCCTCCACCAGACGCTGCAAGGCGCCACCTCTTCTTCAGGGTCACATACACTGTGGCACCGAGGAAAAGACATTAACTCGCAATTATTCATACGGGCGGATTATTATTGGCGAAAAATGTATACACTGAGTGGTGGTTCGGTAGGTAATTCCCACACTGTACAGTACCTACATTGTATATTGACAGTGCGAATTCCTGCTCATGGCACGCGATAACAAATGCACTGGCAAGAGATAATCAAAGGCATGCAGCTTTGTGTATGGGGAGACCATGCAGAATTTGTGGCGCGGAATTTTTGGGATAGAAGTTCGCGAATCATTTACTTGTAAAAAAAATGTGTGGCAAAATATTATTCATCGAAAACTATTTTTATGCCTCAAAATTGATGCTTTTTCAAGGCAAAGAGCATGCGAATTACTTATTTTTTTCAATGGAGGATTTAGTCGACTGTGCGACTAATTGGTGATTAATTACAGTCACATTGTGAGGATATAGTGTCTTTGCTCGGCATATTTGCTGACGAGCGGATTGCGAAAGAGCTCTTGTCTCTCTCCCGGGTGCAAATATAGAGTTTTGTCATGCACAGAGGTCAAAAGACTTCAGTGCGATAATAACCGAACACTTTTCTCATGCTTTATGCTTGCCTAGACTATATCCTTTTCGAGGCTGTATAAAAAATCCAACCGAATCGAACAGGATAGAAAGCGGAAAAAAGTGCTAATATCTCGCTAAAATTGCACAAACTTCAAAAAATTGCTGATTTGCATGAGTTTTCCAGCGTAGCTCTTGCGGCTGGAACTATCCTTCAAAGGGAACCATTCCCACTATTATTCCGCAGAGCAAACAAGGTTAACTATTTACGCGATGGGCGGTATGTGCAAAGAAACGGAAGGAAGAAAAAACTGTCAATATAATCAATATGATTGCAGCCTTCGGTTTTAAACCAGCCGCATTATATGCCTCGGTTTTATACATATTTTATTAACTTTCGGTGGCCAGGGGACCATGCAACAGTTGGCCCCCCACTATATTTGCTCACACCCAGAAAAAAAAGCTATAGGTGCTAGTGGCGACCTTCGATTATTCCGCAAGTTACATAACGACCTTGAGCAATTATTTTAATGCAGAAAAAAGGCGGTTTGCTACAGGGGGAAAACTTGCTTGGACTATTACGCGATTGCGCCACAGTGCCAATTAAATTTCGCAATGTACAATTTCATCTGTTTAAAACATTCAGATCGCGTAACTAGCCGCATTACTTTCAAAACGAAGACGGTCAATATTTTCATGTCATGATTTACTAAATTTAAAATGTGTACAAGCTCCGGAATAAGTGCATAAGTGTGGTTTACCTTGCGCAAGTGGTTTGATCCTGAAAAAAAACTCCAATACACACAACTAACTCAGCGCAAACACCGCAGGGAGATGGTAACTGTACAAAGTGCGTGCTGTCCAGTGTATATATATACAGGCACTGGCCATCCGGACAATCAATTTCCGGATCGATCGAGTCCTTCCACCCACTGACCCCCACCAATACGGCACAGAGTGACCATATAAAATCCCACCCACTCAGCTATAGGGGCTCCTTCCTTTTGAATATTGCATTATTGGCCAGGGTGGTGGATTATTCGAGGTCGTCGTTGTCCCCAGCAGAGAAATTTACTGTTGTTTGTATCGAGCGCCCTTTTTTCTTTTGGAGGGGCGACGGTGCTGCCATGAGGAGGCCAGCCTTTTTGCGGAGGGATGCGGAACTAGAGGGGCCAGTAGGCGTCTGTTGGCGTTCGAAGGACGACGTAGTTGAAGTCGACGCAGAACGACGCTTCCTTCCGCCTCTCCTCCTCCTGCCCTCTGAGATGATGCTCTAGGACCGGTCTGTGCAGATCCAGGAGGCGGAGGATTAGGGCTCATGGTGGGTATGACCACAATAAGGGGGGGGTGTCGTACAGTACGTAACATGTCAGGGTGTGAGACACTTGGTAAGTGTAATGTAAGTGTGCTTGATCAAGTGAGAAGCACTGGAGCACCGCAAGAACAACCGCATAAGTTTGTCCTGTGCGTTCCGTAAGTGCAGTGGCATTGCCCTGATCGCATATCAATGGAAAACGGTCTGTCCGGCATGTTAATGGAAAGTGTTCCACAATTCGTACCAGTGTTGTCAGACATTTTCTGTGGCAACAGCCGAGTGCAACAATGGTTCCCAGTACTTTTTCATGAATACGAGAGCAGGCTATGACACTGTAATTGGAGCTGTTACCAGATCAACTATTGAG
Source organism: Catajapyx aquilonaris (assembly GCA_000934665.2). Lineage (NCBI taxonomy): Eukaryota > Metazoa > Arthropoda > Diplura > Dicellurata > Japygidae > Catajapyx > Catajapyx aquilonaris. The sequence continues at coordinate 11,823 of JYFJ02004634.1, read as the reverse complement.
CTCGGTCATTGCCATTGGTTCTAGTCGCCGATTCCATTAATATGGGAACAGGACAATGACGCTGTAATTGGAACGCTTACTGAACACTTGAACTTGGCGATTGGCATAGAAACGTGTCTGGAAACAATGGTTCCTAGTTGCAAATATGCTCAACACAAGTCAAGGTGCGTTTACATGTGAGGGATTTGACGAGCTGTCTTAGCCGAGGCTGAGTGACCCAAGGAACCAATATTGTTTGAGGCGAAAAACTATTGTTAATTTCAGCCTCATGGAAGATTTCTGTTGCCAAATGGCTCACATGGAAACGCACGTCAGGTTACTTGCAGCAGATGTAAGAATAGGCCGGCATGCTGATTTATTACACTTTCATAAATTCATAAATACTGGGTGAGGTGTCATAGTCCCACATACTAAAGATATGCTTTTCTCCTCAGGGCATGGTTCGGTGACTTGACAGAAAGTTTAGCCTCTGACGACGAATCAAAAGGAGGGAAGGAATAAGGCGTGCAACAATGGATCCCCTGCAGCAGGTGGTTGGTGTGACTACATCCCCTTCACCCGTGACGACAATGGCCACCCTCACTACGCTGCAGACTATGAACCCGACAATACCCATAACCACCCTGGCCAATCTCACCCAACTGACTGGAGTGTTGACAACCCACCAGCAACAAACATTGGTGCAACATGCACAGCAGCAACAGCAGGTGCAGCAGCAGCAACAACAACAGGTGCAGCTGCCGCAGCTACAGCCACAGCCACAACAACAACAACAGACTCTTGTGACTCGCATTGCACCAGTGACACAAGCTCCTGTAACCGCTGTGACTCATAACTCAGTGGCACCACAACAGACAGCACCAAAAATGGCTGCAGGAGCAACGGCTAGTTCAAATGAAACTCAGGTAGATAATCCCTGTTTCCATTGCAGGATGCTACGGAATTTATTTGCTGATCAGTGTTACTCATTTTTAAAATGTGTGCTTATTACTACCTACCGTCCTTGTTCTACCATGAACCACTGCAAATGCTGTGTCCAAAGATGAAATAAGTTTTAATAGGCGTATGAGCATGCTGATTGCTGTTCTATTAATCCTAGCATTCGATCCCATAATACCATATCCGGACAAATTCAGATTTTGAAAAAATGGTTCAGTTCCACTTTGGTTGCATTATGATGACTGCCAGCTGTAGTGAACAAGGCGTTTCTCTAAAAATGAGTTGTTGTAAATGTGCGATCCCAAGCTTGCAGGCATCGGTCATAGAAAATGTGGGAACGAGAACCGAATTCTCAAGCCCTGTGCATCTGTTGTCTTTTCACTCACACTAAGAAGCAGTGAATTTGTTTCATAACTCTCGTTCTCAGAAGGTTCGTAAAACACACCTTCAGCCACTGCTGTGATTCAAATGAGATAAAAGAGTTATTGATTGTGCTTCTAGTGTGTTGTGCAATCATTAAAGAGTTGAGAAGAAATTTGAAATTTCCACAGGTGGATTTCACAGTTGCTAACTGATCAAGAAAGATCCCAGTTTTGTATTTTCACTTAAAATATTGCAAGCAACCCTCAATGAAGGTTTGCAAAATTTATGCTGAAACTGGAAGGTATTACTTCAACAATCCTGCGAACATTTTGGAATTGAAGGTCTTAAAAATTTAATGTGCAATGACTGGCCCATGATTAGATGTGACTGGTTATGTTTTATTAAAAAAGTACTCAAATATTCCATTAAAATTATTCCTTTGCATTCAGTTGATGAAACTTGCATACCATTTCCACAACTTAAATGACCCTGTTAAAACATGCCTTGGAATGAAGTAGTATACCCTTAGTAAGGAATGTCTGTTAAAGTTATTTTTGCAGAATATTATTTGAGATTTACAACAGGATAAGAGGGATTGTACTCCATATCCATGGCGGATTGGTTCTGGGATCTGTCGACAATACTAAAGTTTGCAGATTCTCAATTACATAGTGTAGTAAGTGCATGTAACCTACGCATATGCTCTCATATACGAGGGCTAGTTGGGAAATATGTTTTGCAATGCTACAGTTTCCATGCCATGTGACGGACAGGGTAAAAACAAGCATGATACGCTGATCCTTCCAGTACTTATAAAATATATTGATAGGCATCATCTTGCAGTTTCTGCGCAGGCATGGCAGCCGTCGGACAAGACCGAGATGCGAGCAGAGCATGCCTGCGTACATTCCACCAGGAAATGTCATCCCAGACAGAGTGTGTTTGTCACATAGACTAAAGCTGAAGTGAGGACAGATGTTCCCTTCCAGTGGTTGACATTTCACGTACGACATTAATCTCCGACTAGCAGAGTGTATGGTCCGGAGATGTCATGTCTGAGCAAATGGTGCGGCGATATGGTGCCAGCAATTTCGGAATAAGCTTGCAAGCATGAAAGACAACCGGACTACTGGCCATGGCAATTACTGACAGTGTCCTCACATGTCCTAAATTATGCTTTAGTCCATGTAACCAATACTCTCTGTCTGGCATGACATTTCCAGGCAGAACGTGGGTGGGCACGCTTGGCTCGCCACTAGCTCTCACCCAACAGCTGCCACACCCAACTGCACAACTGCAGGCGCCCTATCCATCCTATAGAGTACTGGAAGGATCAATGTATCGGCTCATGCTCGTTTTTACCCTGTCCATCGCATGATGTCGAAACTGTAGCATCCCAAAACTTTTTTTCCGACTAACCCTTGGACTTTAAATAATCTCGAGATCACTTATAAGGCCCAAAACAATCTAAGTGCAATGTGAATACTTGTTATATTGCTCTGTAATGTTCAATATGCAGTAAATTCAAGTTTTGCTTTTCATAAATTCAGTTTTATTCCCTCTAATACTTGTATTTTCGATCTGCTGTTGGTTGGATCTTCGGATAAGGAGAGCTGAGAGTATTTTAAAATGCAGACTTTACAAAGCATGGTATGTTTAAAACGTTCAAAATTTTGTGACACTTTGCACCCATTTACGTAGAACACAAATTATGTACATTTTTTAAATTAAATTGTGCAAGTTAAGGCACGAATCTTTGTCGTCTCGTGCAAACCTGCGGGAGGAGCCATAATCTTCTATAGAAACTTTCCAGTTAATCCCTGACGGGGAAAGAACCCCGGGAGTAGTTAATTTTGTTGCTCTAAAATGTGATGATTTTTACTCTCGCTGGGAGAACCCTGTTAACTCCCCTCTGCTAGTGCCTCCCGCAGGTTTGCGCGAGATGTCAAAGATTCGGGCATAAGTTCCCAAGGCTGAGTGAGGCCCATCTCATGTTGAAAGAATGGCAAGCAACCAACCCAGCACTTGTTCAATTCTATTGTATGTGTCCAGGCTTTAGGGTCACCAAGTGCTCTGCCAGGGGCCATGGTTTGCCTGCATGCCCCTGCCATGGGGCCCCAGGCAGGGCCCTGACTGTAACGCTTTTTCATCACCCTCGACCTTGAGTTTGCCTTCATGGCCCCTGATCTGATTTTAAAGACGTATCCACGTCAAAACTAGGGTTAGCACACCGCTCCTTTATTTGCTCTATGGTGTATAAGCATGCTCCTTTTCCATTACTTCGGAGTACTGCGAGTAAAGCAGGATTTACTGGGAGGGGAGATGTGCAAGTACAAGTGCAATGTTGTTTTGTGCATTCCCCCGGGTGGTTAATCTGGTGGAGATCCACCCATGGTGAAGCCACAGACAACGAAACTCCACACGAGATGAGAACGGGAATACCCATACTTGTGATTGTATCTGGGACCTTTCTGTTTGTGGCATTACCACTGCGCCACGGGCTGCTTCCCCCCCACAAGAGAAAATGCCTAACATCCTGCACTAGAATAGAAACATGCTGGCAGTTGCTATGCACTCTAATTGCAACTAATTTTTGAAATCACATTTTCATCAGGTGTGTTGCAAAAAATACTAAACATCTATCTAATGCACACTGGATAGCAGGAACTTGTCCAGTGCAAAAATTTTGATCCCAGCCGATGATTTTCAGTGCATTTTATGTATTGCCTCATTTAATAATGAATTTTTGTGGAATTAAGAGACTTCTAGACAGGTTTCACTATGAAGAATCCTATTTACTTGAATCCAAGGCGCACTTTTTGTCTTGAAAAAATAGCGAAAAATAGGGTGTGTTAGAATCAGGTATGGAGCATTCTGTTTTCAAAAATTTGACTACTAAAAAAGTAGGGGTACCACTTAGATTTGGGGGCAACATGAAGTCAAGTAAATGCAGTACTTGAGGTAAGGGGTGTGCGAAGAATATTTCAGGCCGGTATTTTAAGGATGATGGATAAAGAAATTTTCTCTGCTGTAGAGTGTTTCGCAAGTTCATAATGATTTTTGGAATATCACCCTGACAAATGATGGGGATTCACCAATCTGTAGTTTGCGTGTACCAGGGAAAACTTGCAGCACACTATGTCAACCAGATTTGTTATTTACTTCTAGGTCTTGACAAAGCAGCGCCTTCATGAATTGGTGCGTGAGGTGGATCCAAATGAGCAGCTTGATGAGGAAGTTGAGGAAATGCTGCTTCAACTGGCTGATGATTTCATTGAGAGCACAGTTAGTGCTGCGTGCTCCTTGGCCAAGCACAGAAAAGCAGCATCCGTTGAAGTTAAGGACGTTCAGCTGCATTTAGGTATTGTACTATTGTTGAAATATCAGTGTCAACAGCGTTACTTCTCTTCCCAGCCGCCATATTGTTTGTCACTTTTCAGTGTCATAATGCTCTTAGATGACACAGCAGGTTTTTCCAACAATAGCAATTCATACTTAGCGGCATACTCCCCATTCTTGCACTGCTACCATAAATGCCAAAACATGCATGTGACAGTCTGTAAGTCTGTTTCCAGAGAAAACATACCTCTCTTACCCTGAAGTTGTTATGCCATTTTATTTTTTGCAGAGCGCAACTGGAACATGTGGATACCTGGGTTTGGTACAGATGAACTCCGCCCGTACAAACGTGCAACTGTGACCGAGGCTCATAAGCAGCGAATGGCTCTCATACGAAAGGCCCTCAAAAAATATTGAGGAAGAAGAAACATACTCAATGAAGGGGGAAAAAAATTTGTTCACCTTAACGCCCCCTGTTGTGCAGTGTTTGTTGACTATTTTAATAAAAAGATGGAACTTGTACAGTCTTGCGGCTCACTTTTGATATCAGAATATTGTTAATGTCAAGCAGTGGCACCAACTGGATGGTTGAAGTCTAGCGGTGGCTAGACCTCCGAAAGGGTGGGTGGTGGTAGGAGGTTGGTGTGATGCGAAAGGGGAAGGGAAAGAGAAAAGGAGAAGGATGCTCCCTCTTAAAACAACATAAAATGACAGAGCTAACCAAACCTATTGACATTTGGAATTGACGTCACAAGCTCACAATCATATGCCTATTACAAGTATTTTGGTTACCGCATTCTGGCTCTATACCTGGCTGTGGTGGTGGGTTGCAGATACAAGGAGATGCTGTTCTCCTTTCTGACCATACCGGTGAGAGAAACACTACCACAATCCTTCCAGGACATACCATCGTCTCCGTTCCAAATGGCAATGCCATTTGGCCAATGCTCAAGTCCATGTGTGGAAGATGTGAAAATCCAGTTCTACACTGACTTGTTTGTCAACAGTGAGACTACTGCAGACGAATATTCGAGTGCATGAAGCAATGTTTAATGAGGAGAACCGCTTGCAGTACTTTTCCCCTGATTCTGGGAATGAAGTGTGGTGGAAAATCACGATAACCCATATTAAAAGGGGCAATTCCACTTGAACGTGCACCTTTTGCACGAAAAAATCTGCCCGTCGATGAGTGAGAGATATGTTTAGGTCTAGGTCACGTTCGGACCTTTCCCATAAGGATTTGGTCCGCCGATGCGTGGTTGCCTATCTACAGGCGCTAAGTGCACTTGGATCACAGTTAGAGGCGCCCCCCTATTACATTTACATGACAACGTAAATGCATGATGTAATACATGTTTCATGTGTGAAATTGTCTCCTCTTTCCGACGAAAATAGTCACTTTCCGATATATGTACAAATTCATGTCACAAATCGACATTTTTGCCAACAAATGACATTTTCAAAAAAAGAGCCAAAGTCAAATGTCATCACATTGATATCAAAATACACCTCACAGTGCCCTCTATCAGTGGTACTATGGGCGCCAAAAGAATTGACCAGAGTTGATGGGTACATGACGCTATATATACCCATAAACGCCGGTCAATTCTTTTGGCGCCCATAATACAAACGGAATTTTGGAATACGAAATGGTTACGGAGCTATAGGTACTGACGTGGAGCGCTGCGCTAGTGGCCACGCCCTAAAAAGAAGAAAGCCAAATCTGCAACTGAGTCCGCATTCAAAGAAACGAGTGATGCACTCCGGTGGAGAGGATTTGATACAGAGACTCGACTTAAATATGAGTTGACGTTATTCTTATTACCTGCCGTGTAGTGGATTTTTGAAGAAACCAGACAAAGCGCAACTCAGCAAAGAACTAGAAAGCCAGTTTTTAAATGAGGAAGATGCAACTCAGCTTCAAGCATCCAAGGAGATAACAGCTGTTGTGACTGACTTCATGGCAAACGCGCGGAAAGTGTAGGCCTACGTCAAACGGCAAGACATATATTTGGAGACTATTTTGACTACCTGTGGAAAAGATTCTGAAAGCTTTTCGGAAGGATGTTTGCGCATTGACATTGTTTTCAACTTGTATGCACGCAAACGAACACGATCCACCAACATGTCTTACTAAACCCGCCATCATCATTGTTCCTTTTGTGAACTGATTTGTGCAAGTCATGCGAAAAAAGGTCTATCATGGTAATCTTTTCATATCTGGAAAGATTACTTCATACATATTTGCATTATTTATACCACATGACTACTGCATTTCCAGGGGCACGTAGGATATAAGCAAGTAGAAAGGTCGGTCCCTTCATACACTTCCAGCATGGTGCCAATGTAGTGCAAGAGTACTACAGTATTACATGTGCTGGAAATTTTTTTAAATGCTACAATTTCGCTCAGTATGTAATAATGGCTTGGCGTGTCAAAATATCGCAGGCCGACAATACTAGAAAGTTGATGGGTGGCATGGTCACTATCTCCGCGCCAATATCCAACGGTTCAAATATTTGCAAACGGCTCAGAAAATGGAGGTTTGGCAAAATTCTGCATGACACATAGAGAATAATATTCCACGCAGAAGGTGGCACCTGCTGAGTGGGTTTTGCACATTTTCGCAAAATATGTGTGCGAAAAATTCGCAAATTGACCTCCGATTGATGGAAGTGGTCTCATTTTGCAATTTTGGCAAATACATTAAGTTACATGTATTTGGGTTGATAAGGCTACATATAAGGCAAACGCATGTATTAGCAAATTTTTCACACAAATTTTTGTGTAAGTTTGCAAAATGAAGCGGACACTTCAATTGGAACCCACGTGCCACATGCTGCGTGCCTTGGGTGCATAATTAATTACAGGGTTCTGAGGTTCGGTGAGCAAATCGTCATTGAAATTGTGGTCGGATATGAGGCTTACAAGTGAATTGTAACCAGACTGCTACACACAAAAAGTGTGTCAGTTGGCCCCGATGCTATCAGAGGAAACATTGCGCTAAACAACTCACCAGAAAGTGCAGCCAATCAGTGGCGTGATTCTCAGTTGTAAGTACAGGGTAATTGCCTGTGGATTCTCAGTGACATAATATATTTCCTGGAGGCTTATTTTGTTCTGGATCAAAGAATGTGGCCAAGGTTCAAATAAGTAGTGTTCTTCGTTAACATTTGAATGGTCAAATTTTATTACATTTAGGATACAACTCCAACGAAAAGTTTAGAAAAAAAATCAGCTGGCAGGGCTTTCATCACAGCGTCGAAGCCAAGGTTAAGAGGAGATCGTAATTAATTGAGACAGTTAGGGTTTAAAATCTACTATCTCCGCACCATCCCTCTCGTCACCTACTCAGCTGTCAACCATTCAATTTTCTAGATATAAAAGAGAAGAGGTAATTATTAAGAGATTGGTATGTACTGTAATCAGAAGGATGGCTATAGTTGTTGCTTTTTGTAATCATACCAACGGAATACAGGAGTTTGCTCAGAGTACACTGTAACCGGCTTATCACTTCACAAAAATTGCAAAGACGAAAATGTGCAGAGATGCTAACTAATCTAGACTATTATATTGATTAAACTCATACACTCTTGCACAATGTAAGACAATGCTCGCTCATCTCAGTCTGAATTTGTCCCCACTCAGCAAATGGGTATTTCGAAATCTTTAGATTGGGTTAAAAATACAGTATAATTATATAATTATGAACTTATGTGATGCTTGGGTGTTTTGATGACTGCTCCTTCATCACTCCAGCAGACGATGGAAAGCGACAGAGGCTAAGGTCAAGGCCGTGCCCCAACACAAAGCCCTCATCCGTCCGGTGGCGCTCGTCGGATCCTGGACTGTGACGTACGGGGCATACCGCTTGGGCCTCATGGTCTGCACATAGTTGTATCTGGATACGGTGGCGTTCACCAGGCTGTCAGGCACTCCCCTCTTCGCGCAAGGCAACTCTCTGGGCTTGCACGGCCGATCCGGAATCTTTACTTGACCACAGTCTGGGAACCCTGGCCAGTCACACTCCACGCAGGGTACTTCTTCCAAGTGCTCGCAAACCTTCTCCAATTCACACGGCAACTCGCTGATGTCGCAAGGACGGTCGGGTGGCAGGATACTAGAGCAAGGCACATTCTCATAGCCTGGTCTGTCGCATATGGTGCACGGCGTGAGGTACGTGCACACCTGAGTTCGATTACACGGAAGTTCATGAATGTTGCAAGCCCTCTCACAGGTGGTGCATGGAGGATGGCCTGGGACTCCGCAAAGCACGCAGGGATACTCCTGGGGCTCGCACAACCTGGGATATGCGCAAGGCTTGGTCCCAAAGCATGGGGCTCGTCCTTTGCACCCAGGCTGGTCCCAATACTTGCAGTCTGGATGATCGTAGCAGGGCCCATCCCCTCTCCATTGGCACCACCTCTTCATCTGCTCGCACTTCTTGCATGCAGCACTATCAAAGTCACAATCTGGGTAAAGTTGTGCGCATTTCCTGGTGTGACAGTGCAACCTCGGGGTGCATGGGATCTCACCGTTGTCACACGTATGGCAAACCTCACAATCACTCCGGCATCTCTCCGATTTGCACAACCGCTTGCAGGTCACCCAGTCGCATGGTGGTTCTCCTGTGCGGCCGCACGGGACACACTGCCTCTCTTCATAATCGCACAGACGTGCCTTCAGGCAAGGCAAATGGCCCTTGCAGGCCAGCCCCTCGCATGGTGTTTCTCCTTCCATGCACGCTTCCGGCCGTCTGCATGGCACCTCGTTGAGACGGCTACACGGCTTCACTACGTCTTTGCAGTCGGGATGGCCTTTCCTTCCGCATATGGTGCAAGGACTTTCTTTTTTCATCATGCATTGAAGTCCCATCACACACGGAATCTGGCCCAGGTGGCAGGGAAGCTGGTAGGTTTCGTTACCTTCGCCAGTGTGATAGCATGGTGCCTCAAGATATGCGCACGGAACTGGCTCCAGGGCACAGGGAATCTCAATCTCGGTGGCGTTGCACTCTCTCTGTCCGCAAGCGCGGGTCACGCAGCTAGGGGTGCACGGCATCTCGTCCAGATTGCAATATCGCTTTGGCGAATTCGCACCCTCTAAGCGCCTGCAGCTTGCGTCCTTCTCTCTGCATTGATCCACGTTGCAGGGGGTTTCTCCTGCCTCGCAGTTCCCTGCCTTGATCACGCATTTTTCATCGGGTCCATCGTAAGGTATGAATGGATTCATCACTTTTTTGCAATCCGGCAGATTTGCATCGCCGGAAGGTATGCCGAGTCCATAACGCGATTGTTCCCAGCAGTTGCCCTCAATGCAAGGCAGCTCCGATGCATCGCAGCCCTCTTTGATACACTCATTGCATGTCTTTTCACATTCCTTGCACATCTTGTCGCAGGCTCTCATTTGGTAATCGCACATGTCGTCGCACAAGTCCCTGTTGTCATCACAGTCATTCAGGCATCTGGCTTTCATGGCCCCTAGCTTGGCGCACCACGAATAGCACGGTTCGTGAATTTTGGCGCACCCTTCTTTGCACGCACTAACATTAGCGTACTCCGTGCAATTACTGTGTGGTGCACGGGTTCCGCACGGACATGCCTTGAGGCAAACGTCATGATGACAGGAGGGTTGATCTACGGCGCCACACAAGAGGCACGGGTTTTCCTCTTCCTTGCACTGCCTCTTCTTCACGCAGGGCCATTCATTATCACAATACGATTGGCATTTTGCTACGGAGAAAATGAAAATACATGTAACTTGCAATACAACACACGGTGGCCCAATACCCTGGCATTACACTTTCCTCCCAATTATCCGGGCTAATTACTGCACGGGTGTCGCCGGATAATAAGAAAATGATCCTAGATACCATAGAGATGAGCTATTCACAAGTTTTAATTGTGCTACTGTACAGTGCTGGACATTAATTCCGTCATACTGCTAGTGACATTTTCCGCTGCGGCAGACGTGCAAATCGAAGTGATAAGAGTGCGAGCCGTGCGAGAAAGAAGAGGTAGCCCTTGGGTGACGTCACTGGCTGGGGGACAAGCCTTCTCTCCATTTCCCCCCATCCGGTGACGTCACTCAAGGCCTACCTCTTCTTTCTCCCGCAGCTCGCCTTGATTTGCACGTCTTCTGCATCAGAAAATGTCGCAAGCATTATGACATGATTAATGTCCAACACTGTACAAAATGGATGTTGCTTTAACAAAGTTGCATTCACTTTCGTCAACCACTGTAACCAGAATAGCTTGTTTGTCTAAATTGCCACTTTCCTAAAGAGGCTTTAGCCATTGCAGTGACTCTCAAGAGAAGTTGTAACAACTGGTGTCATGTCTGATCCATCCAGGGATTCTTAACCTGGGGTGCCCACACCCCTATCCATTTTTATAATATTGGCCCCTGTGTTTGACTCTAGATAACTCCCAGGAAAATGGTCCAAATAATAAATAACATTATGCATCATTAGAAAGCTTGTTTAAATCTATGTAACATATATGCGAGTTGTTAACCTATCTTCATTGTGTAATTTTCTATCGCAAGAAATGCGCAGAAATGCAAGAATACGCAAGAAGAACACGGAAGGGTGTCAGTTTTTGACCAGTTGCCAACGTTACACAGCAAAATGAATTTTTAATGACAACTTCTCGGTGGCCAAATAATTCCCCCTGTGAGCCCTGGGCAGTGCAAATCTTTCTCTGTCTAATGATATATTTGAAACTTGAAATCCCCATTTGTGTAACCATGATTATGTTGATTGCACACCTCAGCTACCTCGGCCGTTTCTCATTCGATTACTTCACGAATGTATCGATATCAAGCCATAAATGTACGTGATAAAATTACACTGTGCTCTACTATACAGGGTGTATCAGAGTCATGAGTCAAGCGCGCGCGAAGGGGTGGGGAAAAATCGTAGGTGGCGACTACCCCGGTCAGTTCTATAAAACAATTAGAAATACGGCAGTAATAAATTTATTTATTACGGCCGTATGCTGTGACGTCACGTCCTTTCTGTTTGAATTGAGCCTGGCGAGAACGGCAAATGCAAGGCACGAGTGCAGTGGTTTGAACGTGTTGGAAGCTGGTTGAACGGCTATTTAGCCTTGCGGGTTGCACTGAAAAAGGCGCTCTCATGCTACACCGGCAGGGTACTGAACACACCTATGTACAGTAGTA
>JYFJ02004633.1:0-31130 GCA_000934665.2 Catajapyx aquilonaris | reverse complement strand
TGTCTCAGCTGAGTGCTAGTGGTATCTCTGAGTAGGACCTTACGTGACTAATTTTCATGCAGAGTAGTTATCAGTCAGTATGCAGGTAGTGGACAGGGGAGAATTTTATGCAAGTCTCCCAGGGCTATGCATTCGTCCAAACAGGCACAACTCGTCGTCATCCTTTTTCCTCATCAATGAAGGAACTCCACCAGTGGACATTGTCTATTGGATGCCAAGGGTGTATGGGAGAGCCTGCTTCAACCACAACACCTTGGTGGACACCTTGGTGCAAAAACCCACTAAGGAAATGGGTTGGAGTAGGTCCTTTGGACAGGCGGAAGGGTGAGTGGTGGCTGGGGGCAGTGGCTGTGCCTCAAAGGGAAGGATAAATGATAGGCGTGCATCCGCTGAAGATAGGTCTGTATCCGCTGAAAATAGGTATGTATCCGCAAGGAAAGAAGGTTAGGTTGGTACATCATACCCCTTCCAAAATCCAAAAAATCAATACTTGCATCTTTACCTATTGCCTTTGCGACACAGCCAAGCTGCCCCCGACCAATACTCACCCTCCCGCCTTCCGCGTGTCCAAAGGACCTACTCCTTCCAGGAAATGCTCTCTCCCTGGAAAGGTCTGGACAGAAATTCCCTACACCTTTTGAAGATAGTCTTGGGGTTGAAGCAGACATTCCCATGCACCTTCTGCATCCAATGGACAATGTCCACTGGTGCAATTCCCTCCTTGATGAGGAAAAAGGATGATGGTGAGCCGTGCATGTTTGGACGAATCCATAGCCCTGGCAGACTTCCATAAAATGCCCCTGTCCACTACATGCATACTGACTGCATGATAACTACTCTGCATGAAAATTAGTCATGTAAGGTCCTACTCAGAGTGTCAGAGATACCCTTGGAGATACCACTAGCACTCAGCTGAGAGAAATAGCTCCTGAGATATTAATTCACTTTGTTTCATTTGATTTGTTTCATTTTGATTAGCCCGCCTCTCCTTGTTTTGCTCGTTGAGCCGGGTTGGCTCTCTTGGAAAGTGGCGGTTGCCCTGCGGGGGGAGCCACCTGGCGGAGGCGTGGGGAAAGCAAGGAGAAGAGGGAGGGAGGGAGGGGGAGAGAGAGAGAGAGAGAGAGAGAGAGAGAGAGAGAGAGGAGAAGGGTTGAAGTGATGTAGTGAGTGTTGGCGGTGTATTGAGGAGGATTTGGATGCATTAAAGGGACACTCCACTCAAAATACAAGTTGGCCCCCAAAAATCGGGCAAAAAATATGATTCCAACGACACCGATAATTATTTTTTCCGATGAACGATGAGCCCAGGGGAACCGGTTAATTATGCGAATTTTGGCGATACGGTTGCAACCGTATGCTACTGTACACGATACCCTCGCCGCCTGGCGGCAGGAATGGGAAATGGAGGTGATGCCTGGCTCTGCCCGCGAATTCAAACTGATTCAAAGCGGAACGTATTCGAACCGTATGCAACAATACTGTTCACGACACCTGCGCCACCTATCGGCAGGAATTGAAAATAGAGGGGGGTCAAGCCCCCCCCCCTTCCCCCCCCCTCCGCCTCCTCCCCCTCCGCCTCCTCCTCCTCTTCCTCCTCTTCCTCCTCTTCCTCCTCTTCCTCTTCCTCCTCGTCGTCGTCATTGGGGTGATAAGTTGCAGTGTACACATGACGTGCTGCAAGTGCCTCTGTCTCATATGTGGCCACCCCGTCGTCGTCATACGGCTCGCACTGGTAGGGCCGCAGGGGAGGTGCGAGGGCGCCGGGATGGACTCTCCCTGTGCCGGCCTCCGAAACATCGGGTGCACTTACACACCCGACCTTTCTGTGGTCCGCCATCCTTCTCATCAGGTTCGGCTCGAAAGCGCTCGAAGCTGGCGCGCTTGTGTTGCCTAGCGCGCCTCGCGCGGCAGTTGTTTGTTGAGCACCGCCTCTACTTCTCCGGTTTGCCGCGAGATGCTGTAGTATCGCCCTTCTTAGCAGACGACGTGTGTAGATATATGATTTTCCGTGTTACCGTTGGGCGTAGAAAAAAACCGATTGCACATTCGGAATCAGGATTTTTTGCCCGATTTTTGGGGGCCAACTTGTATTTTGAGTGGAGTGTCCCTTTAAAAGTGAGTTGAAAAGTACTTGGGTGGTTTATTTGCCTGGTAGGAAGCGATTTACGTGAAAACATAATCCAACAAAATTATACATTTTTCCTTAATCAGAAGAAATGCAAAATTGTGAATTTCAAATTCGGATTTTTGCAGCACTAGGAAGGAATAGGATGACATTGAGTTTTTTTTTTTTTTAAATCTACGTACCTTAATTAGGAGCAACTTACATAATTGTGGCAGACCAGGGCACAAATAATTCTTAAACATATCTTTGGTGAATGAGTAGTGGACACCCATTCCTAAGCCCCATGCATCTTTATCCTGTATTATGGGTACAGTATTTTCAACCATTCTACAACAAGCTTCTGACTGTCTCCGTTTTATGATAGTCTGATCAAGATACTAATCTAATATAATTATATTTCAAGACCTATGTCTGCCCCCTTGTGACCTCATCAGATCCGTACGGAGGCCTCGACATATGCCCCAGGGGTATCATTAGGGGTAGTTTTTTAGTTGGAAGGTTTTAAGCACATTGGAATTGACCTCCGAGGTCATTCTTAGCCACAGGAGGCGGAAAGGACTCTGGGAGTTTGGCCCCCTGTTCTAATAATCCGCATATTGGTATAAACAAACCCCCTGTTCAGTTGCCATGGAAATGGTCCTTCCCTTCTCTCAAGGCCCACGGGGTGTCGGGGTCGCATCCACTTGGTCACATCACCCTCTCCTCATGCCGCTACCTCCAGGCCTTTCAATATATTCGTCCACCAAAAAAGCCCCCTTCCGTCTCCCCCTTCCCAAGCACTCCTGCATCCGCCCGCCCCCTCCTGTTCCATGCCCCCATCCCCACCCTACCCTCTTCTCCACTACCACCCCCTTCCCTAACAATCAACATTTCATTCATATTATGTACAAAAAAAAAAAAAACGTCGCCACGGCAACGTTCGAGAGGTTGCTCTTAATGAACCAAAGTTGCTACCAGATCAGAGATCTGCTTATTCGACAATTGAAGGGCTCCATGGAAGAAGGCGGTAACTAGATGAGAATTCCCATCTACTTACCCCCTTCTTCCATGGAGCCCTTCAATTGTAGACAATGTCCAGGGTCATCAGAAAGGTGGAGTTGTTTTCCTTGATGCACCAGGAGGAACTGGTAAAACATTTGTGACTAATCTGTTGTTGGCGAAAGTTCGTCAGGATCAACAAATTGCACTTGCGGTTGCCTCTTCTGGCATAGCATCTACTATTTTGCCTGGTGGGAGGACTGCCCATGCAGCTTTCAAACTTCCTCTAAATTTAGCTACACAGGAAAATGCAACGTGCAACATCAGCAAGGGTACCGGGGGGGGGNGGGGGGGGGGGGGGGGCACAACTTTTGAGTCAGTGCAGGTTAATAATTGTTTGGGATGAGTGCACCATGTCCCACAAAGCAGCTTTTGAAGCTCTGGACAGGACACTGCAGGATATCCGGGAATGAAAAAAGATTATGGGTGGAGTAACTTTGGTTTTGGCTGGGGACTTCAGACAGACATTGCCTGTTGTTCCACGAGGCACACGGGTCAATGCGATAAAAGCTTGCCTAAAGTCTTCTTATCTCTGGACTCGTGTTAGAAAATTCCATCTCTCTATGAACATGAAGGCCTATCTGCTTGGTGTCTACTACTCAGAGGAATTTGCATGTGACCTGTTGAAATTAGGAAATGGCCAATTTAGAACCGGTGCCCTATAGGAAATGTTGACATGGGATTGAGCGGTACGAAGGTGTCCTCTGTCGATGAATTAAAATTTAAGGTCTTTCCCAATCTTTGCCTCAACTACCAGAGACACAGTTGGTTGTCTGAGAGAGCAATATTAGCTCCGAAAAACAACACCGTCAATCTTATCGACGCACAACTCCTCAACCAACTACCTGGTCCTTCCCACTGTTCTGTGGACACAGTCCCAGACGAGGCCCAGGTTAAGGCGTATTGCAAAGGTCCAAATCAATGAGTCACTCCTATGGAAAAGTATTTCATAACTCGTGTTCTTGCCTGTAGAGTGTAGAGTGTAGACAATGGCAATGGCCTTTTGACCTATCAGACTGATGTACATATTTAGTAGTTACATCATTGTTCCCACATTATGAGATAATTAGTTGCATGTGATATTTGCCTGTGACATATCAAACTATCCACATCTACTACATTTTCCTGTCACGCATTTTAATTAAATGGCATCAGTAATATTTGTGACCACTCTTATCGTTACTTACACCAGATGAGCGTTATCAAGCAATTCCTTGGAGATTTGATCCTGAATTTCTTGGGGGCAAGTGCGTGAACAATTTCTATTGTTAAAATTTATTTTTGAAAAATATGGATATGTTAAAATTTGCTTTCATGTTACACCTATGGGTATACTGACTAATATTTAAAAAACCTTCCACAGAAGCATCTTCATATAGTTGGGCATAATGGTTGGATATGATCCAAAGCAAGAGAAGGCATTGACTTACACTCAGTATGGCATTGCTGGTGCCGTGTCTGCTGCAATGTCACGTGTCGTGGTCCAGCCATTGGATGTGGTTAAGATAAGGTTTCAGGTAAGGTTTTTAATGTGCAATCATTGTAAGATGCATGATACACTGTTTGTAATTTCAGCTTCAAGTGGAGCCCATCAGTAGAGGTAGTAGTACCTCCAAGTACAAGGGGATTGTTCAGGCTTTTTCAACAATTGTGAAAGAGGAAGGAG
Source organism: Catajapyx aquilonaris (assembly GCA_000934665.2). NCBI lineage: Eukaryota > Metazoa > Arthropoda > Diplura > Dicellurata > Japygidae > Catajapyx > Catajapyx aquilonaris. Next base: position 26,301 of record JYFJ02004633.1, on the reverse strand, counting down.
TGCAGGCTTTGTGGAAGGGCCATGTTCCTGCTCAGGCCCTTTCTGTTGTATATGGCATGTCCCAGGTAATGCAATACTTTTTTAGAGGAAAGTGATAGATAGGTGTGCAGGTTTTGTTATCACAAGCCATTTATGTAATGGCCCAGTCATTGGAAATTTTAAAATTGGAAATTGTCACTGTCAAAATTGTTTCTGTAATACTTTTCCAGTTTGTGTTCTTTGAAACCATAACAAAGAAAGTATGGACACTGATGCCTTCGGTAGAAGGACATCGCCATGTTGTTCACCTCTTTTGCGGAGGTGCTTCGGCATGCATGGCAACGTGTGTGGCCATGCCAGTGGATGTGTTGAGAACTCGACTAATTGCTCAAGGACAATTAAAGGTATTACGATGAGGAAGTTCAATAGTTGCTGAACCTTAATAAGGCTAGGTGGTTACTGAATTTTTGACGCAGATCCTGCTTCAACGATTGAAACATCTAAAATTGGGCAATTGAAGAATGTTTAAGCGTAATAAATTTTTTTAAGGCATCAGCTTATCAACAGCATTCTATAAGAAACAGTAATTGCCAACGTCATCCTCAGTCAGCGATACCACAGGAGATGCAAGTTAACTAACAAATGTAGCCTAAAAAACAACACATAATGTAGTGACAGTCAATGCAAGTGAAATGCAGCATTGTAACTAGTGCTTCAGCATTTATCCGGCTAGTCGGACTGTCCGATATCTGGATATCTGAACCTGTTTGGGATCCCTCTTCCCAGGTCCGCACTATCCAGATAGTGTCGGACGGTCCGGGTAGTCTGGGTTTCTGTCCCAATCCGAGACACTTTGTACCCATCCGGATCCGAGGATACGGACAGAAGGTTTGTTGTGAAAAATGAACATATTTTATTCGCATAATTAAAAATGCATTTATTGGTGGCAGGTAAAAACTTACAGTCAAATGGTCCATCCCAAAGTATTTCATTAGGCCTATTGTCCATGTCAAAACATGAGGTTAATTCGATTTCCGTGCAGAAAAGCTCTTTTTCCTTCTTATTAGGGCTTCTTTCTTTTCAAATAATACTTTTAAGTTAAGAGTATTATTCTGCACGGAAATCGAATTAACCTCATGTTTTGACATGGACAACAGGCCTAATGAATTACTTTATGATGGACCATTTGGCTGGCAGTTTTTACCTGCTGCCAATAAATGCGTTTTTAATTATGCGAATAAAATATGTTCATTTTTCACAACAAACCTGCGATTCGGATGGGTACAACGTGTCTGGGACTGCATCCGAAACCTGGACTACCCGGACCGTCCGACACCATCTGGATAGTGCGGATCTGGGAAGAGGGATCCCAAACAGGTTCGGATATCCGGATACTGGACAGTCCGGATATGTAGAAGCACTAATTGTAACCAAAAACACGTAGAAAACCCTGAACCTCAACTTGCAGTGCAATGCTGGAATTCACACCCTGTAAATTTTAAGGGCCATTCTCTGGATCGTGGAGATAACTACCTACTGATCTCAATGTCCGAGGTCGGCTTGAAAAGTATTGCCTCCTATGTGATATAATTTCAATAATACGCAAGATACACATACAAACTGTACAGTATGTCTGATGAAAGTTTGGAATGTCCTTTACCAGACAGTTTCATTACTTTTCCATGAAGTCACCTTCCCTAGTTACATGCATGTGCCAAAGGCAGACCAGTTGTTGCATCCAGTCGTCGAAGATATCAAGTGACTTCTCCTGGCACCAGCAATGCATTTCTGGTTGCACCTCCACATCCCTGGTGTAATGGTGTACCTTCAGGTGTTCTTTCAGCTTCGTAAAAAGGTAAATGTCACAAGGTGACAGATACGGGCTCTATGGCATCTGATGCTGCAATGCATCCCGTGTTTGTCGACTCATGCGGAGACGAGCGTTGTCATGGTGTAAGATTGTCGTACAGCGCGTATCTTTCACCTTGGAACTTTTTCCTTTTCACGAAGCTGAAAGAACACTGAAGCTGTAGCTGAAAGAACACCTGAAGGTACACCATGTAGGTGCAAGCAGATGTGCATCAATGGTGCCAGGAGAAGACGCCTGATATCTTTGATGGGATGCAACAACTGGTCCATCGTTGGCGTATGCATGTGACTAGGGATGGTGACATTGTGGAAAAGTAGTGAAACCGTCTCATAGAGGACATTCCAAGCTTTCACCAGACATGCAGTTTGTGTGTGTATCTTGCATATTATTGAAACTATCGCATAGGAGGCAAAACTTTTCAAACCGACCTCGTAAGAAAACTACCAATTGCGCATCCCATGGCACACAGGATGGAATGAGAAGTGATCTGTGCATAAGCACAATATAAGCTGTTGTACGTTACACTTATTTCTGATACTGATGGGCTGGTGGGCGACAATGCCAGAGCCACTCAAAGGACACCTGAGGCAAGCACATGGTGAACGTGGCAACGTTGTGGGAAGGGGGGTGGTCTTGTGCAAACTAGTGTTCGCACTCGGTTGCATTCTTAAAGGGACCAATCTACAGGGTGTTTCAGAGTCACGGGTCAAGCGCGCGTGAGGGGGTGGGGAAAAATCGTAGGTGGCGACAACCCCGGTTGGTTTTATAAAACAATTAGAAATACGGCAGTAATCAATTTATTTATTACGGCTGTACGGCGCGACGTCACATCCTTTCTGTATTCGAATTGACCGGCACGGACTGGCAGATTCAGTGGTTTGAACCTGGTTGAACGGGTTTTTAGCCTTGCGGGTTGCACTGAAAAAGGCGCTCTCATGCTACACCGGCAGGGTACTGAACACACCACTTACAGTAGTACACTACGTTGTATAGTACCCTGCTGGTGTAGCATGAGAGTGCCTTTTTCAGTGCAACCCGTTAAGGCTAAAAAGCCACTCAACGAGGTTCAAACCACTGAATCTGCCAGTCCGCGCCGGTCAATTCGAATACAGAAAGGATGTGACGTCAGGGTCGCCGGCCCCAGGTTTCGCACCCAGGACTTTCCCATTAGCAGGCGGACTCCATATCTACTACACCAACCTGCTTCGGTATTTTATAGTGACATTAAAAATTTTGTTTAAAGTTAATTGCACTTTAAATTTTTTTCTGAAACACCCTGCAGATGAATTTTTTCGGCATTTTACATTCCAAAGTACCACCACAAGTTAAAATGATAAATATTGGAGCATACGGTACTGTTTTTCATTAATATCACTCCTACTAATTTTGGTCAAAAAGAGAAGAAAACAGCCAAAAAAAACTCTGGCATCAAAGGGTTAAATACCAGACCTTTTCTTCTGGCCCTGGGCAGAGAAGGGAGTGCAATTCTGCATTTCTGCCCAGACATGTCGGGGGGAAAGCAGAAAAAGACCCGACCAAGTAGAGGTGACGGGGACGGGATTTGAACCCCTGACCTCCCGTTTGGCTGGCCAATAGCATAGCCACTAGACCACCATGCCCCCCAATCAGAATATAAAAAATCTATGCACTCTCTGTGTGATTGGTTCCCATAGAATGTCTGCCCAGATTCCTCTACAACCTTGGAGTTTGCAGAATGTGGATGACCATAAGAACAAGATAGAATATGTGTGTGTGTGTGTGTGTTTTTTTTAAAATATATATTTACCCCGTGATAGGGCGGAGCCCTTTTAGGGGAGAAGGGGAGGTTCTCAAGGGAGGGCGCTGTGCGGTAGTCATTTCTGACTTGCTGAAATACACCAGACCTTCTCTCCTGGCCCTGGGAAGAGTAGGGAGTGCAATTCTGCCCCGGCATGTCAGGTGAAAAGCGGAAAAAGACCTGGCCAAGCAGAGGTGACAGGGACGGGATTTGAACCCCGGCCTCCCGTTGGCTGGCCAGTGGCGTAACCACCAGACCACCATGCCTCCCAACAAGATAGAATATGTTGTTACCAGTAGTTAGGAATGTGTAAAGCATTTTTGTAATGATATAGTTTTATTAATATTATCAAAATTTGACTACTTGCATCACACCCAATATTTGACATGGCAGTCTACTGTATGAACTCATATGTCATACTTCCTGGATGGGAAGACTGGAGGGGTTTCATTTCATCATAGCCTACTTTTGAGAAAACAGCACTTATTTTAGTGTGATGTAATTTTTAGCTTAATGATGCCCCTGAAAAGGACATTTCACTAATATCATGTGAAATGAAACCAAGGCCGTAGATTCTTATATACTCTATAGCTTGCTCAAAAGGGGTGTGAATTTGCCTCGATGAGTGCATCCCATTTCAAAATGGTGACAATACATATTACTGCTTCGAGTATCAGTTTGAATATTGAGAGTAAAAATAAGGAAATTATGGGAATATTGAAGACATGGCAAGGGTATTGCTAAGAGATACTCTTTTTTCTGTGAAATTTTTTAACCCTGTAAGCCACATGAGCCAGATCAAATTGTCATGTTTTTTGCATTCTAAAATTACTTGGCATCTGCCACTTGTTCATGAAACTTGAAGTCAATGACAGTCAATGAGGAACCACCATCCATACAAATGCACCATTCTTATACATCCTATTCTCTACTAATATGATTCTCTTAATTTAGCTTTCCCATGTAGATTTTGACTACCAATATTCAAACTGAATAATTACTGTTCCATGTTTGCATAACATGTTGATAATTCCTGAACCCAAGTCATTCAGATTTGGTGACTCTTTACTTTTAAAAAGGGGCATCATAATTATTGCAGGACTTAATGTCTAGATGTATGTATCTTGACCAAGATCAAATGAAAGGTCAGTACTGTACTATAGTATCTCTCTCAAAAACATGGAGACAATGATGCACTTCACTTCAATGCAAAATCAACTTCGTATTGTTAATCGACATGGTATGTACAGTCGGTTAAAGGATTTCCTTTCCACATGAGGTGAAGAAATAAGTCTACAACAGAGGTGCTGCCTCCCCTTGATGCAATGACTCACACTCCCCTAGCTAGCACCTCTGTTGGAGGCCAATTTCTTCGCCTGATGTGGTAAGGAAATCCTTTAACCGACTGTACACACACCAAGTGATACACCATGTGATCTGCATCCTCTATCATTTTAATTTACCCAAGCAGGATGTGTAACCTTTTTTTTTGTGAAGTTTGTAATTGTGGCAACTAACGCTATTTGGATATTGCTTACTGCTTAGGGATCAAGGTATTAATAATGGTCCATTTTGCAGGTTTACCATGGGATTGCCCATGCTGTGAAGCACATGTACCAGAATGAGGGAATTCTGGCCTTTTACAAAGGCCTGACTCCTACATTGATCCAGATTGCTCCATACATGGGTATTCAGTTTGCTGCCTATTCATTCCTCAAAATGGTCACAATCCAATGGCAGCAGTCAGGTATGGATTACAAGAAAAAAAGTGGTTGTGTATTGCTGGTATTTACTATTAAACTACAACAAACCATTCAATGTTCAATGGCGTATAGTGGGAACATGAGGTGGCACTAACCAATGACACTATCTGATTAGTATATCCATTTAATATAATTTCATTTACCCATACAAGTAGGAGATAAATGTCAAAGGTGGCACCTCATGCCCACCATATGGTATGGAATAATATTGTTGTTAATCCAACAATTATTCTAGGTCCTACACAGCGATAAAGCAAGCTTATTAATTCAGGGCATATACTGTGACTATTGTTTGTGTGTTTGGGGGTGTGAGAGAGTTGAAAAGATAATTCCATTTTTATTATCCAGGATTGACATGCACAAAGTAGATATGACTGCTCTGTACTGGCCTACCCTGCTTTACACCATAATGCTGGTGTAGCCATCTGATGTATACAAGGTGAAGGGATTCTCACGCATAAGTGCCAGGTAGACTGATATTACTCGCAAAACTATAGGGATGTGCAAGTAGTTTTTGGCGCTGTTGCATAGTTAATGCGTAAGGAACCATTATAGTGGTGGCATGAGGTAAACAATGACAAAGTGCACGGATGTCGCACCTGGATTCTTTCTCTGACGGGATTTGATCACCAATTGCACCTGGACGATGTGTGACGGGCCCAAGACCGGATTATTTGGAAGCCCTCAAGCTGGCTTTTGCTTCTTGAAGCTGGTGGAGCGGATGTGACTTCACAAAATTGTGAAGCTGCCATATGCATTAACTACGCAACAGCGGCCAAAACTAATTGCACATCCCTATACTGGGTGTTTCAGAGTCATGGGTCAAGCGCGCGCGAGGAGGTGGGGAAAAATCACGGTCATATAAGTAAGGTCTGGTCACTCCCACCCACCCCCTGCCGGGGCATTTCGCAGCGGGTGCTCACCTGAGAGCGCCATGAGACATTTAGGGGCTACGATAAGTGGCGACCCTACCGGACTAGGCTGAACTTTATAGGTACGAAAGGGAAGCGCTACATGCTGGCCCAACATGGCCGCCGACGGCCATGTTGGGCCCCCCAATGTAGCCCTCCCCTTTTGTACCTACAAAGTTCAGCCTAGTCCGGTAGGGTTGCCACTTATCATGGCCCCTAAATGTCTCATGGCGCTCTCAGGTGAGCACCCGCTGCAAAATGCCTCGGCAGGTGATAACACCAGAACGTAGTATAAGTGTCCGGGGGCTGGGAAAAATCGTAGGTGGCGACTACCCGGGTCGGTTTTATAAAACAATTAGAAATATGGCAGTAATCAATTTATTTATTACGGCCGTACGGCGTGGCGTCACATCCTACTTTCTGTTCGAAGTGACTGGCGCGTAGTGGCAAATGTAAGGCAAATGCATTGGGTTGAACCTGGTTGACGGGTTTTTAGCCGTGCAGGTTGCACTGAAAAAGGCGCTCTCATGCTACACCGGCAGGGTACTGAACACACCACTGTACAGTAGCACACTACTTTGTACAGTACCCTACCGGTGTAGCATGAGAGCGCCTTTTTCAGGGCAACCCGCAAGGCTAAAAACCCGTCAGCCAGGTTCAACCCAATGCATTTGCCTTACATTTGCCAGTCCCCGCCAGTCACTTCGAACAGAAAGTAGGATGTGAAGTCACGCAATACGGTCGTAATAAATAAATTGATTACTGCCGTATTTCTCATTGTTTTATAAAACCGACCCGACCCGGGTAGTCGCCACCTATGATTTTTCCCCACCCCCTCGCGCGCGCTTGACCTGTGCCTCTGAAACACCCTGTATTAGTTTTGTGAGTACTATCAGTCTACCTGGCGATTGGGCATGAAAATCCCTTCACCCTGTATTTTCTGCAATATGGTCACCCCTGATTTTACCTGCCACAGCAGTGTAATATGGGATGTACAAACAAGGTATTACTTGCTGTCAAGTTTATATAAAGGGTCCAGTAAAGAGGTGATAGTCAGAAGGTTCCCAACCAGCGCTTTAGGAAGGCAATTGAAAAAAAGTAGACAGTTGAACCTTTCTGATGCACGTAATATTAATTTTTATTATTATTTATTATTATTATTAATATTTTAAATACCCCATTGGGAGAATCGGCGCTCCATTAGGGGGGTGGAGTACCACCATTGGATGGGGCCAAGGATAGGGAAGGACGCAGCTGTGGCCTATTATATGGAAACAACCCCAGAATTATCCACAGATAACCACTGTCAGGGTTGCGGGCCCCGGGATTCGAACCCAGGACCTCTCAATTAGCAGTCGGGCTCCTTAACCACCACATCAACTTGCTTCGGTCGTAATATTAATAATTCTGGGGCTCAAAGGGTTAATCATGGGATCCTATGAAGAAAAAAACTGACCATAGTTTGGTCAAAGAATCATGTACCTCCAAGCTTTCCTCGAGACATGAGATGTCGACCTTTGACATCGACGATGTCCATCCTTGCAAGTGTGGATACCTCTGCACAGTCATGCCTCCATTGCTGGTTGCTGGAGTCAGGCGCTCGCACCGCCAAATAATAGTTGAACTGCCTGACTCCGGTAACCAGCAATGCAAGCAGTGCCAGATTAAACCCTGTGGAGGCCCCTAGACCATTCAAATCTTGGGCCCCCCCTCTCAAATTATCTCGTAATATGTTTTTAAATTTTACCAACCAACAATTCTAATAAATCATTTTTTTACACTAAAGGAAACATTAACAATTATTATTGTTATTAAATAAATTATCATAGGGAGGCATGGTGGTCCAGTGGTTACACCACTGGCCAGCCAAGCGGGAGCCCAGGGTTCAAATCCCGTCCCCGTCACCTCTGCTTGGCCGGGTCTTTTTCCGCTTTTCACCCGACATGCCGGGGCAGAATTGAACTACCTACTCTGCCCATGGCCAGGAGAAAAGGCCTGGTGTTTAAAGAATGTCAGACATAACTACCGCACAGTGCCCTCCCTTGGGAACCCCCCCTTCCCCCCTAAGAGGGCCTTGGGCCATATCATGGGGTATTTTTAAAAAAATCTCATTGTTATTAAACAATAATTATTAAATATTATTACACAATATTACACAACATTATTACACATTTCAATAAACCACGAGAACTTTAAACCAGCCCCCAGTCACTCTCCCTCTTTTCGCATGAGCTTACTTGATCTCCCCCACCGAGGGGGATTAACCATGGTCGGCCAAGATGGTGGCGCCTTACCTAGCGGCCACTTCTGAACCATTTCAGTCGACTCTGATTGGCTGGGGTAGTAAAGGCCTCAGCCAGTCAGAGTCGACCAAAATGGTTCAGAGTTGGTCGCTATAGGTAAGGCACCACCATCTCGGCACTTGACTCTAGCGCCGTATGTGGCAAACCCCCGTCTGTGGGGGAGATCAGCTAAGCTCACGGGGGTAGCAATGTATTGGTATAGGGCAGTGGTTTCCAACCTTTTACCAACTGCAACCCCCTAAGCATGTTTCCATAANTAAGTTGCCATCCCCCCCCCCCCCTCCCCTGGCCCTGTCTACAACTACCCCCTTTCCAGAAAACATACACTCTGTACTGCTGCAAAAATGGTTCAATTGACACAGAAATTGCAAAATAAAAGTTGGACCAAGACTCGCGACCCCCCGCGACCCTGCCCGCGACCCCCGGTTGGAAACCACTGGTATAGGGAGTGACTGGGGTTTAGTTTAAGCGGCAGCCTTCCACCTCTAAGGTCCCGAGTTCGATCCCCGGGTCGGACGGAGGATACTTACGTGGATAGAGTTTTGATGGCTTCTCTCCGTGTTCGCGTGGGATTTCTCGGGGTTCTCCCGTTTCCTCACACAATCAAGATCTATCACAGCGCAGGCAATGATTAAAGTCGGTTAAATAAAAGATGATCCCCTAAGAGGCCCAAGGAGGCCTAGCACAGGGTATCCATTATTACAGTATATATATTAATTTTTTTTAAATCTCATTTTTTGCTCGGTGCAGGATGGGCCCTTGCACCCAGCCCCTCAATTTTCTCTATATCTTGGGCAGCTTCTCTAATTTCGGCGGCTCTCTTCTCAACGAGGAACCCAAATAGAGAATTAACTTTGTCATACCGTATACTTCCATATTCCAGGAAAGCACTGCACATAATGTATTAAATATTGGTAGGTAAGTTTCAATACTGAACTTTTCCTCGAAGCACAGCCTCCTCTGCAATACCATTGCAATGATGTCTTTTTCTTTACACTTTAATGTAAAATTGTCATTTCTTTGAGTTGATCTTTTTCTCTCTTCTGGAAACAATATTTAAGAAAGCTTGATTGTAGTTTTCTTTCAATATCAAGTCAATATTCGTTTGATCTGTTCTCACAGGGCCCCTAACAGGCGTGGGGCCGATAGGCCGGTGCCAACTCGGCCTATTGGGTAATCCGGCACTGAATGCAAGCATGCACGGGGGTATCCACACTTGAAAGGATGGACATTGTCGATGTGAAAGGTTGACATCTCTGAAACGGATCGTCGCTGGCCCTTCGGACCCATTCCCGGCTTCTTCCATGCTCACACCCTACCACTCGCTGAAATCACCGTTTTTAAATTAATTTTTTTTGCCGGGCACCCCCCGCCCCCTCCCTACCATCCCGCAACCTGAGAAACACCTTTAACTTGCATACTTCACAATTTCCGGATTTTCCATTAGATTCCCCATCCCAAGAAACCGCTAAGTACAAAAATCTCACCGATAGCACTAAACTTCAGGGCCTTTCATAAAGTGTTCTATTTTTTGACCTTTTGACCCCCATATCTCAAAAACGCTTGAGATCAAGGACATCTTCGGAAGGGTGCTTTCTCTCTAGCAGGTGCGGAATCCGATGAAAAATTATTTGAACATGTAGTTCGCTTAGAACTTCGAGAGGTTCCCGTGCTGTATAGGTTGTTTGGTGAAAGAACCACGTAGCTCCACGAATTTTAAAATTTATTTACTTATGATTTATTTGGTTACAGGCTTACTACTTAATACTATTTTAAGGGCCATTGTGAGTAGTTCACCTGTATTTATTTTTACAGTTCTGGTGTGAATTCTGATTTTTTTAAACACATTTTTGCTGTTTTCTCACAACTCGGCAAACTGGAGCCACCTGGTTCTTTCGGCATGTCCCTCATTCTGAATGAGGTTTTGCCTCAGTATCATCTACATTAACCCTTTGACGACTACGAACATCATATGATGTCTGAGCTACGGACCTGGGGTAAGGCAATGGCTGAAAAACTCTGTCTTCAAAGGGTTAAAAGAGATGACAATTCTGTTAGGGAATGGCAATCTGTAAGGTCTAATATCTAAGTGTAAGGGATGGGTCATGTGAGTCACCAGAGGTCCAGAAAAAGTTGTCCAAAGGGTTTCATCGAAATAAGGTTGGGAATAATGCTGGATAATCAGGATAAACATTTTGTCCATAGAGTTGTACCATTCTTTATGAATGAGACTGTATACCCTCTGTTTCTCCACTCTACATATGATGTTTTTCAGATTCAGAAGAGATGAAAGCTGTGGCCAGCATTCTCTGCGGTGGTTGCTCAGGAGCAACAGCCAAGCTGTCGACCTATCCTTTTGAAGTACTCAAGAAGCGACTTCAGGTCCAAGGGTTTGAAGTGGCTCGCAAACCATTTGGATATGTAAGCTGTAATGGATAGTTTCATACCTTCTGTGGTGTTACAGCCTTATTTTTTCACAGGTAGAAGCCTATCAAGGCATGCTAGACTGCATGAGGAAGATCTGGATGCGTGAGGGCTTTCTTTCCTTTTACAAAGGATTGTCACCCAGTCTTCTGAAAGCAACTGTAAGCAGTGGGCTGCAGTTTTTCTTGTATGAAGAGGCTTGCATCTTCATGGAGACCTACACCACATAATGCGGTAATAGTAGGCTGGTTGCATTACAGGGTCCAGGTTTATGCGGGAATTTATGAAACTCAGGGAGATTCTTACTGTGCCAAACCAAATTGCAATATATGAAAGGGCATGTCATGAATCTCTTGATTTGATGCTGACAGTATATCCTTTATTTATACTTTTGGGGGAAAAGGTGAAGTCTTGTACACACAAGGTGGAGTATGCAGTAACTCCAAATATCTCACAGACAAGACTTGACCAGCTTCATGACCTTGAACGTCACACCTGAGGCATTTTACAAATACCTCCTCATTACTACAGTCAAGATAGATCGTAAATGGGAATTATATCCATAGGTTGAGAAGCTATTGGAGAGTAGCTTTGATGGTACACAATTCCCCCTCATCTGGCAGGAATCCTTTATTTGCTTACATGAAACTTTTTATTTTCTGTAATTGGTACTATCAGTCCAACAAGAATTGTCGCAGCGGCAGCTCACGAACTACAATCTACGAGCACAGGTATACGAGAGACTGTAGTTCGTGCGCTGCCGCTTGCGACAATTCTAGTTGGACACCAGGTACTCTGAGGAAGTAAGAGGCAATGAGAGAAATGGTTCAGTGATGATGTTTTCAAATTGTTATCCTGTGATAGCTCCATTAGTAGACACATGTAAGTGGATATTCAATGCAAGGTGAAACCAAAGTTTAAAGGCACAAACTTTACTCAACTCGGAAATTTTTACTCCACACTAGGAAAAGATGTGCCTTTGCTCGCACATAATGCTTCTATGGTTTAATAACTGTATGCCCAGATGATGGCCTCTTAGAGAATAATCTCTGAATTGCCTGACTTGATTCATACCTCAATGATGATGAATTTTAACTGTGGAAGGCAATGGGAAAAACCCTGATATGTAAAACCTATGTGAACACAGAGACAGCTGATGAAAACTCTTCCCAAATTAGAAAATCTTCTGTCCCACCTGGAAATCAAATTCAAGACCTCGGATGTTATGGTGTAGACCATTTCACCACCGGGCCACCTTTGCTCACATGGATTCTGTGTAATGTCAGAGTATTAATAGAAAAACAGAGTATTGTGTGGATAAAGATGGTGCTGTGGGAGTAGAGATAGTGGAGGAAGGTTGAAAAAGTGGAATGTGCCAAGACTTGAAGAGTGGCAGGGTGGCATAGTAGTTAGACAACAGCCGTCAAGATACCACCTCAGGTTCCATGTTTGTTTTCTGCATCCCAAATAGGATTTTTCCATGTGGAAATAGTTTAAATGGGTTGTCTCTGTGTTCATGTAGTTTTCTGAGGGCTTTCTTGTTTTCCTCTCATTCTTAGAACCCATCACCATTGAAGTTATGGTCCCCCTAAGGCCAGGCACCGTTGCAGAGTTTACTCGAAACCCTGTTGGAACCTGCAATTGTGCAACCCAGCCTAAAAGGCACTGGGAGTCCAATTATTACGTGGGTTGATTCATAGTCATTGATTGACAGAGATGACCTTGGCTGAGTTTTGAAGATCCGGCGATTACAATTCGATCTGGCATATACAGGGTGAAGGGAAACTCCCAGACAATCGCCAGGTAAACTTATAGTACTCGCAAAACTAATATAGGGATGTGCAATTAGTTTTTGGCTCCGTTGCGCAGGTAATGTGTACGGCGGTCTTAAAGTGTAGAGGCCCGGATGGTGGAATATGAGGCAAAAACGACACAGTGCATGGGTGTCGTACCAGGATTCTTACTCTGAGTGAATTTGATCGCTTTTTGCACATGGACGATGTGTTAAGGGACCAAGGCGAGGGACCGGAGGCCCTCGAACTGACTTGCTTCCTAGAAGCTGGCAGAACGGACGTGACGTCACGAAACTTTGATGGGGCCATACGCATTAACTATGCAATGGATCCCAAAACTAATTGCTCATCCCTATATTAGTTTTACGAGGACTATCAGTCTACCTGGCGATTGTCCACGAGACAATCCCTTCGCCCTGTAGTTGTCGCCCATATCGCAAGGGGGGCGTGGAAACAAAGGGGGCATGACAAACCCCCACCGTACCATCGCCCTAAGACGCCCCGAACCTGACGTGCTTGGAGCTGTTGGAAGCTGTGAGACACTCGGAGATGGACAACACTGGAGCTTGCTTTTGAGTGTGGGACAAGTCAGAGCACTAATAATAATAATAATAACTGGGGTAGTGCTTTCACCCCCAACTGGGGGTATATCACACGGACCTTTATTTTTGTTATTATTATTGTACAGTAGCTGGTGCAGAGACAGGGTAGGGATAGGAGGGAGGGACACTGGTGCATGTGCAATGTCTCAAGTTGGGGGTCGTGTGCAGTCCCTCAGGGGGTCCATTCGCCATAGATGGCCCCCTAGATGCGGGTCAGAAACCCCCGACTGACCCGCATCTCCTCCAGGACAGGGAAAGGAGGGAAGCGGCTGTGGCCTATATTACGGTACGATCCCGGAAATTATTCCTGGAGCGACCTTGGAAAACCACAGAAAACCAAGGTCAGGATCGCCGGCCTCCGGGGTTCGAACCCAGGACCTCCCGATTAGCAGTCGGATACCAAATCCCCTCCGCTACCACTGCTTCGGTAAGTCAGAGCACTATGACCTGAGCCATGTGTCATCCATCGCCACAAGCAGTTTTTTTAAACCCATCACCCTGAACGCGATCCTCTTTTGTTTCCCTGCCTCCCGTGGGATATTGGCGACATCTATAAGCCAGATCAAATTGTAATCGACAGATGTTCAAAACTCAGCAAAGGTCATATCTGTATGTGTTACCGTTTTTGAATTTAAAAATACGCGCAATGACTTATTAATCAACCCACGTATTATTTGCCTATAGAGGCCTGTTCACAAATACAAGCAACTCTCTAACCTCTACTTATGTAGCTTTGAATTTTATAGGTCTGGAGTTATGTAAAGTTATGTGTAGCTGCACCATCTCTGTGTTGGGGGAGATGAGGTGTTCCAACTGAGCGATGATGCAGCTACACTAGGTCAGAGGAAGAAGACTGTTCAGGTGGGGCGAAAATTGCTCTTTCATGGGAGGTTGTGACTGGCGGGATTCAACCCTCCCATATATTAATTGCTTTGAGACCTCAGACCCTCAGCAGTTCCGTAGCAACCAGGTGTTGAAGGGCGTGGGTATTACCAAACTGGAGAAAAACGATGGACACCTTTGCTGGGTGTGTGACCATTGCAGCATTCACAACATTGGGAAGCCCTTCCTAAGCTTGTGTGGCCATGCCTTCACAACGGAAGTAAAACTGATTTCACACGTCCAATGCAATAAGGATTGGATGTTTTGTGGTTTTTGTGGCTCAGTGTTTTTGAATTGCCACATTTTCAATGCACATGAGTGTATATCTCTGTAGGAAGTACTTGTAGAAGTGGAAAATTATTGATTCTTTTTTCAGACAAGATTGGCAAATCATGTGAGCATGATTGGAGTATACTTTTTCATGTTTACTGCTATTGTCCCCAACGTCCATCACGGCACTGGGACTGAAACTGAAACCACCTATAACTCATTTTCAGCCAAAAGTGGACTTAACCTTTTCCCCTTCCCTCCTCCTACCCCTTTAACCCTAGGACGGTGACTTGCAAGAAGTTCTTCCTCCGGTGACGTGGGCACTTTTTGTGACCAAGTCACAATTCTTGTTATAACGTGGGAAATATAGCACATGTGGACTTCATCTTTGAAACAATCTTGGATTGATTCCTTCTGTGATGAATGGCATTTAGTTTATAATTTTTGAGCGGATAGTACAATCGTTAAAAAATCAATTATGCACTGATGCGTATTTGGGGCCATAATATGCGTGTGACACCTGAGAGGCCGAACCGGTTTCCTTTCAAAAGCCCAAAACCAGAGCTGGCTTCATGAATCACTAAGCTTTACAGAGGGGGGACCTGAGCTTATCACTCTAAAAATCACTCTCACACTAAATATTTAAACTAAATGCCATTAATTACAAAGGGAATCAAACTAAGATGTCCTAAAAGATGTAGCTCATATGTGGTAAATTTTCAAAGTTATAGCGAAGATAGTGGTGTTGGTCACAAAGAATGCCCACGTCACCGTCCCAGGGTTTAAAAATCTATCCTAGCAAACCCATATTTGAGAACTTTTTTCATCCATCGAAAAAAGTATTATACCACTGCTCTGTCTGTCCGTCCGTCCGTCTGTGGACAGGTATCAGGTATCAGGGGTAGAGGAGGGAAGGGGCGGTGGGAGGGGGAAAGGGACGGTCTGGGGGGGAATGGGTGGTCAGGGGTAGAGGATGGTGGGGGGAGGGGGCAACCAGGGGGAGGGGGCGGATAGAGTGAACCCGGAACCCGAACAGGGAAAAAAGGTCTTATAGCATGGCTCTGTCTGTCTGTCTGATACCTGTCCAAAGACAGGCAGAGCTGTTCTATAAGACTTTTTTTCTCGAAAAAGTATTAAATTCAGCATGCCAAAAAATCTACAGAATTGACTGAACAAACTAGTAAAATGTATAAAATGCTGCCAATTTCAAGAAAAGGCATGTAATTTCTGTGCATGGCAACTCAGACTCCTCTGCCCTCCTCGACTCATTCCTTTACTTTACTTGTGGTAGACATTTCGACCCGATTCTGTTCATTATGTGGCAAATAATTAATTAAAGCTTTATCAAGTGTACCAATAGTAGTTTGTCAACTACACACTCAGAGTAACACTGACCTCGTGAGTACTACATAATTCCCAGTTACAATCCAAATCTATGACTGTTATTAAGATGGGATTCAAGGTTGACTTTTGGAAGTGCCTTAGTAGTAGTGGTATAAAAATTGAGCCAGGAAATATGCAGCATTTTCTATTCTTTGAGGTGCCATAACAATAATTACCGCATACAGGGTGATTGGAAAGTTTTGCAAAGCCTCAGACTTTTTGTCACAAATATTTTAAAAACTGACTGATTATGAGGTTGGAAAAATTTTCATTTGGGTAGAGGCCTGTCACTATTTTTCAATAACTCTTGCAAAAGTGAGTTCTTCGAAGACCTCACCCACCATAGTGTAGATAAAATATTTCATTCCAGATACAAATTGGTGGGCACGAGGAGTCTTGCCATTTCCATTTGCACTTTCCATTTACTCTGTGTGCCCTGGAATTTTCTAGCACAGCTTACTTGGAGATATTTATTTGCCTGGCTCAATCCTATTGTCATCCACAGCATAAGGGAAAATCAATCAGTGTTGTCATCTTATTTTTTGCAAATTCACTTTAATGAAAATACTGAAACTGAGGTAGCCAGACGAAACTAAACATTCTTGAAAATTTTTCGAGGCATTCAGAAGAGATTTTGGTGCTCATTCTGCACTGTAAGACAACTTTTTCAATACCCTCTCGTGGGAGGTCTTTCTTAGGCATCGAGTCACCACCACACCTCCTTCCTCCTCTTCTCATGATAGGTGTTTTTCCAGCGAAAGTATTATTTATTTATTTATTTATTATTTTATTTATTTTTTTAGGGAGAGAGAAGCAAAGTGCAATTCACTGATACAATGGTTTCCTTCGAGTGATATTTTGGCTCGGAGATCTTGAAACACCCTTTTTACATTTCTGCCATTTCAAAAAACTTCACATCTGAAATAGCAGTAAGGTCGAGTTTCTGAGAGACTTGCCTAGAAAATCAACCTTACGGCTATGTACAGATGAGATATTTTTCTAATGTGGCAATACAGTCATTGCAAACTCACACCATTGCCTCCAGTGGCCTTCACCTCTTCTGTTCTCTAAATAAATTTAAAAGAAAGCTTTGACTAGAAAATGTTCATCTGAAGAGTGGTTGAAAGATGTGGAGGTGGCTCCACGTGCCACACAGACAGACTTCCATAGCAGGACATAGAAAAATTTGCCTTCCAAGGGGACAACTGTATTGAAGACTCTTGGATGTGTAATTTCATTTGGCTATCTCAGTTTGGGTATTTTCATCGGAATAGTTGCAAAACACAAAGCTAATATTTTTAAATTTGCCCTTAAACCATGACAATTCTTCCTGTTGTGAAAGCAAACAGATTTATTGAGAAAGTGCGACTTTTATAGTATATAATATTTATGAAATTTTCAGGAACTGTTTTATTAACATGTTTGATTATTTTATTGTCTTTTTAAAATACTGTACCTCTGTTCTATTTATATTTTAAGCCACCCGTGGAAGATTACTAAGTCAAAAATTAAGCCAAAAACATTTCTACCTTCTTGAACCATGGATATTCTGTATTCCATGCAAATAATTGTGCCCAGTGATTTGATGTGATATTTTAAAGCTAAATTGGACGAGTGTTGTTTTTCCTGTGGCCTGTAAGTGGTATTTTTGAAAAACAAACTGATGACTGTGATTTGCAAGTACAGTGAAACCTGCCTGTAATGAAAGCAGAAACTAGTCAGTCACAAATTTTTGATGGTCTCAGCAAAGGATTTTCAAGTATTTCTGCCATACAGCAGAAACCTGGTTTATAAGGACAGTTTTAGTGCTATGGAACAATTTTGATTTAGGCAGGTTTTACTGAATTACCAACACATTACTGCTGTTCTGCCGACCTTGATGGAAATCATAGATTTGGAAATATCTGCAATGGCCAGCAGCAGTAATATGTTTGTTCATGAAAGCTGTGCACTATACTCTGATTGCAAGAATACTCTATTCTCATATTGGAACTAATTGAATAGTTTTTGAGCATCAGAGCATAGTATAGAGACTGAGGTTTAACGTTGACGTTCTGTTGCTTGTTGAAGTTGCACATTACCCGTATCTTGGGGCATCCAGTCTTGTCATAGGTGGAGGGATTATAAGCACAAGTGATAAGTTCAAATGACTTTAATCCGTCCACTTTCTTCACAGCAAAATGTGAACCTAGGGAAAAGACTGATATTTATGAATGCAATTTTACTATTTTCGACACCAATATGTATTTTGGCCTTGTTCATTTTTTGGCAGTGTATTGGATGCAGCATTCCTTATTCCACAGTTTGGAAGTAATGACGAAAGCCATGCTAGGTAGTCAAACACCCATTTTGCATGGTGATGAAAAATTTTAATGCTACCTTCAAACATTTGCCACTTGGTTGCTTTTTAATGGAATGAAGACATGTGAAGTGACACCAGCTACTAGCTTTGTTGCTGTTTCCTGCACAGTGGTGCAGTTGCCTTACAGCAGTGGCTGGATATGTAATGCGTCATTAAGTGCAGGTGCTAGTTTGTGCATTAGTGGCAGCTTTTAAATGTGGTAACGAGGAGTAAAATTTATCACAATGCAAGTAATCATGATGGCCATATATGTGATGTACTCCCCAACTTGTTAATGAAATAAACTTTGTCAACCTTGCGAGAGTTCGTATCTTTTCATGGGCATAATGACTGCATCTTTCATTTCTTTCCAAATAACCTGGCGAATTTCTCGTTCTAATATGGGCCGCACTGCATTCAGGAGGAGGCTTTCAATCTCTCGATCCACCAGAGATGCGTCGGGGAGGTTTCTGTGCTCCTTTGCATCAAAGCTGTCAACCTCAGTGTCCTTGAGTCTTACATAAGCATCTCGAAACACGTACATCTTGGATGAATAGCGATAGTCTCGGGACATGAAGAGGGCTAAAGGTGCCTGCTGGATGGTGGAGGCTACAAAGCCGTAGTATTTGGGTGGTGGTGTCACCCCCAGGTCTTTGAATGGCTGTAGATATAGGAAAGACACTGCTTTAGTACTTGATGACTATTAACGGGTTGTGCAATAAACATACCTTGAGATGATGGTCGTACAAGGTGACAAGCCCTTTGATACGGATGTTGTGAAATTCAAAATCCATTTCCAGTTCATCCCCATGAACGTAGCGGCAGTCCTTGGCTTCAAATGCAGGGTTGCCATGTAGAGCGATGTTATGAATTTTGACCTGAAGTACACCCAGTTGAGTGGAATTAATACATCACACCTAATTATATCATTGAATCTGGTTTTTGTGTAAAGTGCTGAAATCGAATGTGTCTTGTTGCTTTCAGTTCATTCCATTGGTCTTAACTGGTAATGATATAGAAAGGCTTGTCCTACTTTGCTGTTCACAAAACCACATACAAGGTGGTGCAAAAGGTTTGCATAATAGTCAGACACAGGTTCCTCGCTATATTCCAAGAAAAAATTACCCTAATTGATTTTGGGGAATTTGGCTCCATTGCAGAGATAATGGCACCTGCATAATATGCAGTAAACTTTTACCAAGTTATGTGAAAATCATTTATCAAGAGAGTTGAACTAGTAGCCTAGATATACATAATTTTTGTATGGTTGGTTTGTGCTCATTGTTACCTCATTGTAAAGGTGTTTTGTAGTGGTTCAGACAGACTTCAATAGTGAGTTTATGGACATAGCAAGATCATTTTACAGGCGTTTGTAAAGTGTTATTTTGGTTTCTAAAGCCATGTTACTGAGATAACTGCATTCTAATGTAAAGCATAAAATATCCTGGCAGGTAAGGTGAAGCAGGGCATGTCCAAACATCGTGGATAACGCCTGGTTTGAAAATAGTTCCCAGCCATCAAGTTGTTATGACATGTTTCACCAGATCTTCCATCAATAGATACCATAAGAAAGGTACAATTTCAATAATTTGTTACTTCTGTGAGAGAGAGTATGATGTTAGGAGACTGCCAAGGAATTACTCACTCTACTCTGACAGTATTTTAACTACAAGTACAGTAGTATGTGAAAGTATTCCAAGTATAGGCCTACATACAATCAAGTTTTTCAAGGTCAAACTTATGTCACCAATGTTATCATTATTAAGAAAGTGACAATGGCAATGGCAGCAAAGGAGACATTAATCCCAACATTTTTCAATGGGAATTGCACATAGGTATGCCAGTATGCAGTTAGTAGGAGAGTGAGTAACCCTTGGAGACTGCAATATCTCACTGGGTGAATATGGTTTGGGAATAAAATTTCCATATTCATAATTATTGTGCGCAGGATTCATAACACTTCTTGCAAGTACATGTATTAAGAAAGCTGTGCCATTAGAATTGTCATTATTGCCACGGCTGGGCAATTAATGAGCCAATGCCGACATTCAAGAGTCATGTGTATCAAATTTACTAAAGACTTAACTTACTTGAATAGGATACCGGTAATTATATTTATACACGGTGACACTAAGTGACGCCAAATGGGATAAGGAACACTATTTTCGACGCTGCATAATTTCTGTTTCCTGAATTTTGAAACTAATTCACTATTGTGAGCTGGTAATTTGACTCAAGTTTCATGATCAACTGATTTAATACTTGCAAGAGTGTAAAATTATGAAGATGGTAATTTTATTCCCATATTGTGAAGGTATGGGAAGTGTGCTTATAACATATGCCTAATATCAAGTTTTAACACACCTGAAAATGTTTTAAATCGACTGTTATAGCAATTACAAAAAAATTCTTAATTTGTAAAATGACAAAATTTCGCAGCATTACAGTGCATTAATACATATGGTCAGAGCATGCAGGAAATAAATTATGGTTGGCAAATAACTTTTGTTACCATACTTAAAACCCTTTGGCAAATATTGACCCGGAATTTTTCTATGGACAACCTATCGATGACAAATGGAGCTACCTGTACACCAAGTTTTGTCTACTCTGTCTAAAATGATCCCCTGGTGTCCATAAACTCTTCGTAGAGGTTTGTCTGAATCACGGTCTGAATCATTACGAAACGCCCTGTTTATCACGTTAATCATCTAATTTTGCCAACTCGATGGCCAGAGAAAGTCACAAGTCTATTATATTTGTACTGTACAGTACCGACCGTTACAGGACATCAAGAAGTTAAAGTTCTATCTATTCGAATTAATTTGGGATGATGCACAATACTGTGAGTGACTGTATGTTATTTGAGAATTTCCTTAATACTTCGCTTCCATACAACCAGGCCACTTAGGCCAACTTAGACCACCTTGCACAATTCACTCGAAACGCCGCGCCGGGGCATTGTCATGAATTATTCTTCAAAGCAAATGCACTGTACAAACATGGTATTAGAGAGCCAGAAATTAAATACTGTATGGATATCTACCTTATATGGAGCTGATGCAAGTGGTTCTTCCACCTCAAGTCCTTTCAGAGGCAGCTCCCACATCGCTTCCTTGATTCTGGACTGGACAGCTTGCATTGCTGCGTGACATTCACTGGTTGATCGTGTGTCTTCCCACCAGCCTGCAATGGATGGGACAGCTACTCAACACCACAGCCAGAAATAGTGCAGGGAGACCACTTACCAGTAGTACCACCACGCCTGGCTTCAGCACAAGCCACAATAAAAATGAAGATGAACGGTCGCACCACCTTCCACACCATCACTTCCACTGAAAAGATGAGCAGCCCATATCAGGAAGAGAGATGCCTACCACCACCCTCATCTGCACCATCCCCCAATATTCCAATCCCTGCGCTTCTGCTGGGAATCGAACCCAGGTCCACACAGGTGTGTGTTCTGCCAACTGAACTACAGAAGTGCTCAGGTATCACACACTACACCGTACAGATCACACTTGCACAAAGCAGGCAATCACCTTGCCAATGGAAGAACCAAGCAGGGCCCGGCAGCTCCTACCACACTTGTCCGAAAAGACGCGAGACCTGCTCGAGGAAGCTCTTTAAAGTGAGTCGGGGAATGACCTAGTGTTCCAAGTGAGCGGTGACCATGCCCTTCATGGCAAGGATCGGAACGAAACGCATGCCGGCCCTTTTTCTACATGTAGCCCTTAAAAAATACCGACTGTTTTTGTTTTGTCAAGAGTGTCCACTAGGTTTGATGGGGGCTTACCCGCAGAACGAGGACGTTCTCTTCCGCTGGTTTTTGTCCAGGTGGCCTATTGTAGCCTAACCAGCCAGTGCGTCGTCCAAATTGGCTCAATTATATCCACTAATAGTTGACGAAACAAATGGCAACCATAGCTGTCAGCAACTTAGTTCTGTTAGAATTCTTCACGTTTCTCTTAGAATTACCATGCTGTGAACAACTTCAACTTTGAAGTAGCCTACTGTAACTTACCTGTAGATGTTCTGGATTGTTCCAGATAGATTTTACCCTCCGTGCTTTCTCCAGCGAAACAATGTCGGTTTCGTTGTAGTTCTGCGTTAATTAGAGTGAGCGTACCGTCAACTAGGATGCAATTATCATTCAGGCCACGTCTTGTGTTACTTGCACGTGTGTGGTTACCAAGTTTGTGAATCTGAAAAGGGTTGTTAAAAAGTATTGCGCTGGATTCTGGTCACATCGCAAGTTTTGTACACACAAAAAAATATCAGGCGTTTTGTACACGTAACATGGCATGTCAAACCTGGGCAAGATTTAACTTTCTTAGGGTACGGATAAACTATATGATTAATATGCACGCTTGAAACGTGCGGTCTGTCACGTCTCCATGTCCTACCAGGGTCCCAAGAACACGAGAGCACAAAGGCTAGAACAACATTACTAAACCGTAAATTAGGAAAAGAGCAATTTGCTATGAAAAAGTTGAATATACGAGCTGTATTGTGTCGTTGATTAATATTTAATTTTGAATCTTCTGAATATTTTATTCTGATGTTTTTAAAATGAAATGTACACAAGCATGTGCCTTACTGTTTGAATTTCAACTTGCGCTGTAATTTGATTCGTGTATTGTGGCGTTGTGCTAAGTTAGAACCGCAACATGCTAGAGATAATTAATTTGTTTAACTCCCGGTTTTGCAATGATGACTGGTAAACAAACTCGCTCATATGCTAAAAAGCTGTGATTTTTGACGTCACGCAGTTTTGACATTTTTTATGTTCCTCTTAAAGGTGCAAAGTAGATTTTTTTATATGTAGATCCTGTTCACAATTACTGTAATTTTCTGTGCCTAAAATGCACGAAAGAAAGTGGACTCTACTGCCGAGTTTGTCGAGGTTTCTTTCTGGTACATACCTCTCAGGTCAAAAGTGGAGGTTTCCCTAATGCGACGTTCCGCCTCTCGCACAAGAGACCGTAATTAAACATGAGAAAGTGTTGTATAAATGAGAGGTCTTGTCACAAAATTATTTATCCCCCCAAACGTAACGATAATGCGACAAGGCAAGTACATAAACATAATGAAACAAGTGTACGGTATCTTTAGTGTGATCTTGTTCAATATTTGCAACATTTTGACTCCAAAAAGGTTAACGGTGGGTTATATTGTACACTCTTCTGAAACGGAAGTTTCTATCAGCCATAAGGTCAGACGGTCAGAAAAAGTTACTACCAGATCCGGTGAACATATACTGTAATAATCTCAAAAACGCCGCGACGACCGAGTCAGCTAGCCTTTTTTGCTCTATAAACTCACTATCGCTTGCATGTATCGCATCGACATAAAATAGTCACAACCCATATCGAGGATTTTCAGCGAATCCATGAATAATTCCCTGCTGATTTTGATCCTTTTCGGTAGGCTACACAGTGCAGCGTGTCTAGACGGTTTCAGAAGCTCAGAAACACTGTCGCTAAGGGCAATGCAGAGCAGAGTGGATGTACGAGTAATTGTAGTTCCCCGATCTGCCCAGAGATGTATTCTGTACATTTCTCCGTCAGGGGGGGTTACACAGAAAGACAATGCCATCAGGCCTGGGGTGGCCATTACCGCTCACCTAGGCCTACGCCCACGCTGCAATGCCTCCAGCCATGTTTCCAACAATGTTCGGATATAAAATCTTTCATTTTGAGTCTACATATACGGCGGATTGGCACGCCATGGCCTACATCCATATCGCAGTCGGCAGTAAAATGTTTGTGGTCGCAATTACATCCAGAGATCCGAGTATACCCATTCAAGGAAACTTTAGGACCCGAGTTTATCTGTAGCGTGTCAGAAATCGGAACCAGACAAGTCTCAGCTAACTTTGGGTCACTCACAATACCGTTTCCTATAATCTACTGGGCACATATAGTAGTTTTTTGTATGCAACAATTACGATACTTCATGTAGGCTGTATAGAAACAGTGTAGTTGCTGTTCGAGTTAGGTTCGGCCACTTTGCGTCATTATTCATGTACTATGCAGGGGATCACTGTTATTATCCATCTTGTACACGAAATGCTTAATGTAATTTTGCCGACCGGCTGCAGCTTTCCATTAGATTGATTGCAGTGAGGCAATGGTAGACTGGCTGAGTAATGGCGCTAATGGCGGCGCACATTGTTTGCCATCATGTCGGCTTGCAGTAGGACAGAGGAATCCATTTCGGGGATCTTCGGACGAGGACAATACTGCAGACCACCTTAGGAAATGTTACTTGGGAGATGGAACTGCCAGTTGTTCTACGTCTATCAAGCGACACTTTCAATTACATTTCTTATGAAATTTGGCCCACAATACATATTGGTACTTAGACTTTAAAAAGTGCGATTACCGGAATCAGTGCAAGTTTCATGCCTGGTTGCACCAACAAAATTACCGGTCCGATAGCTCCTAACGGACCGATAGCACATGTTAAAAGGTCTACCTATCTGTCCATTAGGAGCTATCGGACCGGTAATTTTGTTGGTGCAACCAGGCATCAGTACTTCAGTAGTCCTAAAGTGGGTTATAGGTAGCCAGTACATACAAACATACAAACTTTTCCAATTATACTTTACTATCATGTCTAGACTTCCGGTGCACTGACCGGTTCCTGCTTGACCCCTCTTGTGCTAGACTCGGTCATTGCTTGCTGACTAATTTACATACAAAATGGCGCACTGCAAGTCGCAGTAACAATATTATTCGAGCCACTGCACTTCCCCCTCACATAGCCTGACTATAACGTAGGGCACCTCCCAAACTTCTGATAGCCCAACTTTCCCATTTATAGCAGCAGTTGACTGGGGTTTGGTGAACTAGTTCGACAGTCGTAGTTAGAAGCACACCAAACATTCTCAGTAGCTTCTCGTCCCAACTCTATACGTCACAGCATTTGACTAGAAGCTTTTTGCCGAATTTGTACAGTGCAGATGCTCAGCTGGCGAAAAGGGAAAGAAGCTCTCGACTTTATTTTTTTTGCCACTTTTGCTTCTTTACATCAAAAGGCATGATATGAGTCCATGGAAGTTAGCTGCCGTTTGATTCAAGTCAAAGGAGAAACTTGGGATGGATGTATAGTCTGATGGATAGGATTATTTTTCTGTTCCACTCCAGGGCACACGGAAACTGATGGTTTGGGACAACAACTTATTGATCTTTTGGTATATGGAAGAGACCCGCGGTTGACAAACTGGCGTGTCTGGATTTTCAGAGTGATTGGTGTGGATTTTGCTCACGCCTTTTTTTTCCATAATATTCGCCAGAGAAACTTTAAAGGGTTTGCTGATGGTAGGTCTTCAGCACGTCTTCTATCAGTTCCGATGGCCTATTAACCGGAGCTGCGTAGACGCTATTCAGTTCTTAATTAAAGGAGATGGAATGGCGATAAATTCCTCCTATAATGGTCAGCTTATGGGAAATCGAACTCCTGCTCATCTTGTTCCAAAATGTTTCTTTTGGTACCTCTCTGGGAAATTCGTGTCTGGAACTAGTTAACTATCACTATTGTGCTATTCCGAACGCAAACTTTATTCCGATTAGAGAATCAATTTCTGTTGAAATTGGTTTTGTTATAAAATCATCATGCGAACTTGCAAGTACATGTTGTGAAAAATTGTAAAATTAATATTTTTTTTGTATCCAGTGGATATTGGGGAAGTAGAGCTTATCAGTGGTAAACATGAAGAGCTGAAATAGAAATTGACTCGCTTTGCGAGGCGGGGGGGGGGGCGGCGGCTTCGCCCCCCCACACCCTCCATGGGGCTCCGCCCCACTCGCGCGCCTGCGGCGCGAATTGGTCCGCTCCCGCGCAGGTCCTCCTCGGTCTCCGTAACTCTCCGAGGCCCAGTGCACCCGGCCGCCTCACACTAATGGGTCTGTCACACAGGCGTTCCGTTCGCTCGCCCCGAAAAATGTCGCTGCGATCGCTGTGCCCAAACTTGTCAGACATGCGCTGACTCGGTCGTA